>CM077458.1:25215764-25363264 GCA_039654765.1 Mylopharyngodon piceus | reverse complement strand
GGGATCTTCTCAAACAGAAGGCTGCATCCTAGTGAGGTTGTGTCTTTCCTAGTCCAGTCCTTCTGAGGCTTGTAGACTCGAGTCCTCCTCAGCATTAAACACTAGAATGAGACGCTCTAGTAAGTGCTCATGGCTACGTCACACATGTTCCCGCCCCACGATCACGGCACGAAAATACTATTAAAACTTAATTTTGGAAACATACTTGTATTAAAAATCTTTATATTAACTGTCTTTTTTATTAATGCAGTACAGTGAATGACAGCCGTCTGTGTCTCCCAGTGTCTTACATTATTGTCAGTTTAGTGTTCAGTGATTAATTTACACCAAAACAAAAGATAACATGTATGCCTTCATCTCTGAAAACATTATTTGTGTCTTACATTTCATAATGAACTCATAAGCTCAGTGCCGACTCGTTTTTCATCAGTTCTTCTTTGTGAATTGGAATGTGTGCAAAGGATTGTGGGAGATTGAAGGACATGAAGGATACACTTGATGCATCCTTCAAAATGAGCTGAATTAAGGACATGAAACTAACTCTGCCTTCAAAGGATCCTTCAAATTGAGACGGTCTTCAGAGGCGCTTGATGACGTGACAGTCGAGATATGCAGCCTTACTAGGACACAGCCTCCATTTGAGAAGCACCCGCAAATTATGTACAATATCACAGAAATCAGTCTGTGCCCCGTGATTTAAACACCTTTCTCTTTGTTCATAATGTTTTAAACTATGATGATTGTACTCAGTGTTACTTACTGATCATTTCTGTCTCCAATTAAGCTGTTCAGGTCAAAACTATGCATTGTCTCCTCTGAGGTCAACAACACAAAAACTAAAGCTGACCACTGAGATGAGGAGAGTTTCACTTTATGTAATCCTCCATATGAGTTCATACGAGGTTTAGCTTCGTTCTCTAGTGAAAGATCACCCAGTTCATTCAGACAGTGAAACAGATTGATGTATTTATCTGGAGAGGGATTCTCCCTGATCTTTTCTTTAATATAGTCAGCTGTTTCCTCATTGTTATGAGAGCTGTTTCCTGTCTGTGTCTTTAGTTCTTGTAAGAGACTCTGATTAGACTCCACTGACAGACCCAGAAGGAAACGAAGGAAAAGGTCCAGATGCCCATTTTTACTGTCTAAAGCCTCATCCACAGCTCTCTGATGGAGATCAGATAGTGAAACTTTGTCTTCTTTAGTTGGTTTGATAATCTGGTCAAACACATTGATGTTCTTGTTTATAAAGGAGAGATGCACATATAGAGCTGCTAGATGTTCCTGAATGCTCAGATGAACAAAGCAGAAGACTTTCCCCTGATACAAGCCCAACTCCTCTCTGAAGATCTGAGTGCACAATCCTGAGTACACTGATGCTTCTGTCACATCAATGCCACACTCTCTCAGGTCTTCCTCATAGAAGATCAGGTTTCCTTTCACAAGCTGCTGATAAGCCAGTTTCCCCAGTTTGAGGATCATGTCTTCATCTTTCACTTTCTTCTCATAGTCCTTCTCATGTTTGATGTTGGTCTGAATGATCAGGAAGTGTGTGTACATTTGAGTGAGAGTCTTGGGAATCTTTCCTTTCCATGATTTCCTCAACATCTTCTCTAGAACAGTGGCTGAGATCCAGCAGAACACTGGGATGTGACACATAATAAAGAGGCTCCTTGATGACTTCAGGTGTGAGATGATCCTGTCGGCCAGACTCTGATCACTGATTCTCTTCCTGAAGTATTCCTCCTTCTGTGGCTCACTGAAGCCTCGTACCTCTGTCACTCGATGGACACACTCAGAGGGGACGAGATCAGCTGCTGCTGGTCTGGAGGTGATCCAGATGAGAGCAGAGGGAAGCAGATTCCCCACAATGAGGTTCATCAGCAGCACGTCCACTGAGGCTGATTCAGTCACATCACACAACCTCACATCGCTCTGAAAATCCAGAGACAGACGACACTCATCCAGACCATCAAAGATGAACAACACTTTATATTTGTCACTGGATATTTCCATTTCTTTTGTTTCAGGGAAAAAGACATGAAGAAGATTCGAAAGACTGAGTGTTTTGTCCTTCATCAAGTTGAGCTCTCTGAAAGGAAGTGGAAATATGAGCTGGACGTCCTGATTCTCTTTCCCTTCAGCCCAGTCCAGGATGAACTTCTGCACAGAGACTGTTTTTCCAATGCCAGCGACTCCCTTTGTCAGCACAGTTCTGATGGGTTTGTCTTGTCCAGGTAAAGGTCTAAAGATGTCACTGCATTTGATCGGTGTGTCCTCTGTTTCTGCTCTCCTGGACTGTGTCTCAATCTGTCTCACCTCATGCTCATTACTGATCTCTCCACTTTCACTCTCTGTGATGTAGAGCTCTGTGTAGATCTCATTCAGGAGTGTTGGGTTTCCCTGCTTTGATATTCCCTCATACAAACACTCAAACTTCTTCCTCAGATTTGATCTCAATGTGTTGAGGACTTCAGCAGGTTTAGAGTCATGGCTGTAAGATTAAAATACCACATTATTACACAAGTTAATGTAATGTGAACAGCCATAAATTACAAAAACTGATTTTTTGTTTGCTGTATTATGGGACACAACAGAGCAACAGTTTTTACAGTGTGTGAATGTATTACAGTTTTTCTCAATTGCTTTGGCACATTTTTTGAAACATGTTTAACATTCTTCAGTTGTCAAGTTCAATTGTCACAACTGTTAGCTGGAACATCACAACTCTATTGCATGTCTGCAAATGTAGTAACTCACGCAAAACATTTAATTCATGCTTCAAAACCTAGTTATTTATCAGTAAATACCACCAAAATAAAAAGTGCCTTTGTCATTGTGTGAGCCACTCTGGTCAAAATGTTTCAATGTTTTTTTCACCATAACATATTTTTATATACAAATTTCATGGGGTTTTTTTTTCTATTTTTTGTTGACTGACTGCTTTCTGTACTATACAAGAAAATCAGTTTTGTCTAGCTTACATGTAACAGATTTTCTACAAAAATAAATGTACTGTATAAATACAAATACATTTAAACAGTGCTGCTGTGGCTGTTTAGGTTAAAAATGGTAGTGATATACAGTATATATACAAACTTTGATTTCTGTTTCATTACAACAACAGGCCATTTGCCAATTTAGCAGACATTACAAACATTCCATGTCATAAATATTTATGAATATATGTGCATGTCTGACAGATTTTAAAAACTGTATGGATCATTTTGCATGTGAAGGCTCACACAATGAACGAATGTTTAGAGGTTTTAAGAGTTTGTCAGTTTCACTGAGAATCAACTTATCAGTTTCGATCAACAAACAATTTTCATTTAGTTACTGAGGAAATTGTAAACAATTGTACTTACTCGTTTGCACACATGTGCCAAAACACATGCAATATACTTAAATCCATAAGAAATTAAAATCTGATGTGAGCAAGGGCCGGTTGCACCAGCTGTAGTTTTGACGTAAATGGGCACTAAGATACAACTTACACACTACTACATATTGTTGTGGTTTTATCATTACACTTAGTTGAAGCTTAACTGTACGTACAAACTAAATATTTATGGAAGCCTCCGATCAGGAGTGACGGTTGGAATAAAATAGCAGACTGACTGAACTGCATCAATAAGCTCTTGTTTTACCCGACAGACTTCAATCCTTTAGATATGATAATGCTGACATTTACACTCACTTATATTTTAGGAGAGACAACATTATGTGAATAATCTTACTTTGTTAGCGGTTCATCAACACAAACCCGTCCTACAGCGCAGCTCTGTGTACATCGGTCCGTATTGGGCAAGTCAAATAAAATCAGACATAATCAATAATCAGTATTTATTGTATCAGTATTTATTGATTTATCCTCATTCATTTAGTTTAAAATACAGTTTCTAAATGTTATTTACATATAAAAACACCTATTAATGTTAGTCATGATTAAGTAGACGTTGTATTTAATGGAAACGTATTTTTATCATGAGGCAAAAGAAGTTAAAATGAAGGATAAACTGAATTTCACAGCATTTCAACATTCAACTTCTGCTCACGTATTTGAAGGCTGTTAGTGGATCATTGAGGGTAAATGTCATATTATGCGACTGCACATTACAGAGAGCTTATGACCTACTAACTACATTCATTCTGCCTTAAGAACAAATAATGCACAGAATAAAGTACAGAGTTAGTTACAAACTAGCTAGTAGTTCCTAAGCCTCTAGTGTGGACTTTATGTTTCAATTTAAGTAAGAGCTTACGAATGGCTGGAGCGACCCTACCCAAAAACTAACTGTTCAGAGATCTGAACTTATTGTTTTGAGAACAAATCGTCCCATTCGAGAATTGAGCCAAAGCGATTGAGAAAAACGAACAATACAATATATAGAGCTTTGCACAAGGGAGCAATGATGATCATTAATAGACGGCAAATTGCAGGATTTGAACTTAGTAATTTTGGTTCAAATCCAGATCATTAAATGGCTGTATATTAATAACAATTTCACAAAAATCAAATACTATAAGCATAACTTTTGTAGAAATAATATACCTCAGATCAGGCCGTGTTTTTCCACTCTTAAACTCTGGTGGCTTCATCATAGACCCGTCACTCTTCACAGACACACAGCTGGATTCAGGCTTTGATCTCTTCTGCTGGACTGAACTGGTTTTAAAACTAAGTAAAATAAAAAGCATACAGACTCATAGATATATGTTGTGTACTTTTACTGGAATCTTCTGTCTTAGGAAAGACCAGGGAGTGCTGTAACACTTTTGCTTTAATGTCTGTAACTCAGTTGTTTTGCCTCAAACTTCGATTACAATATTATTCCCATATTTATCTGCTATAAATTATACATGGATTGAAATCTACTATGTGTCCCTAAACTGGATAAATTAGTGACAAGTGCAAATATTGCTGTTCTTACAAACTTCTCTACACTCCCGGGGTTAGTTGTAACAGTATAGACAACTGTGTAAACTGTGTGCATTAATTAATTGTAGTTTTCAAACTTTTTTAATATAATTTTGTGTCCCTCCCCTACCCCACTCCCACTTTAAATCAAATCTGTTAATATTAGGAATTCAAAACAAACAAATTGAAAACAACTATAGCATTATAGAATGATGTCAACCGTGATCACATGACTCTTTTCAATGGCACAATGGAAGAAGAAGGCTCAACTTTAAGAGACCAATGTTTTATTGACCTTTAAAGATGGCGCAGAAAGCAAAAGCTTGTGTTATCATTTCGTCTGCGTCCATTGCAAATCATGCCATTTTTACTTCCTTTTCAGCCTAAGCTTTTCCGGGTCAGTACGTCTACCTTGGGTTGTTTCGTCAAGTGTATAGTGTAAATGCAGATATCAGATATGAGTCGCTTTTAAAAGAAGATGTAAGCTGGTCGTCATCAAATCGGATACAGTCAACAAATCGTAACTGGGCATCAAGACCTGCAGAGTAAATACGGTCTAATAGTTTAAACTGAAACACATTATGACAGCTGTAAAGGAGAGGGAAAGGAACGTGCGCCGGACTTATAACATAAGACAAAACCAGAGCATCATTACAAAACAGAATGTGGCACAATAATAATTTTATCTCGATTATCATGTTTTCATAATCTGTGAAAGCCTAAATCGAAAATAAAATTTGATTAATCGCAGAGCTCTAACCCCAAACGTGTGTGTGTGTGTGTGTGTGTTAGTCACTCACACAGTTACAACAAATTTATATTTTCCATATTGAAAGTAGCTTTATAACACTCTCCATCTGGTCATACATGATATTTCTATTTGTCCTCTTTTTTAAGGTATAGACCAATGCAGATATTTAAACAAGATAACATGCTGATTCAGATGATACCAGGTCTGTCATTTAACATTGACTCAAATCGAAAGTTCTTCTTGTTGACAAGTTGTAGCTATAAAAGCCAGAGCGAGGAGCTTGTTGTGGCATTGAGTTCTTGCAGGTGATCTGGACTGTTTGGTGCCACAAGTAGCTTTTGTTAGATTTTACGTATTTTCATGAGTTCATACTTACATATAATCAGATAGAGTAAAGGTTACGTGCTGTCCGAGGGGAGGGCTCTGAGCTCTGAATTTGGCTCCCATTTTGGGATAGGAATAGTTAGGAGTGAGGAGTGAGGAGATGGGGTGGAGGAGGGATTCTGGAAACTGTGGTGGGACAGAGGTAAGTCTGCTGAATATATACCTTCTGTCTCGCTAATTGAGTTGATTAACTGAACATGATCCTCCTTTGTTAATAAAACATCATTAATTTGTTCTCTCTGGTGACTCAAGAATTGCACTTCTTTATTTAACAGATACTGGGCCTCATTTATCAATCTAACGTAGAAATTAGCGCAGATCCAAGCACAGAAATCATCTTACGACAGGGTTCACATGTGATCCATGAAACATTCGCATGCTGCCAATCCCATCAAACGACTGATCGTATGTTGATAAATGTGAAGGCGGAAAACAATCCTCATTTAAATGTCACGCCCCAAATTTTAGAAGCCATGCCCTAAAGTTTACGACACAGAGAAACGTAACCTGGCCATGAAGAGGAAGTAATCTCATGAAAGAGAAATTGATCTTACTCTAAAAACACCCCTCAACCTCATAATTGCAAACAATAAAATTAATTTTTATTAAATGAAAATACTGGTAAATAAAACTAAATACTGACAAACATTATTACCATACAAACTTGGTTATTTTAGTACCCCTCCTCACTTCACAGAAAATCCTTTAAATTTATTTTATTCAGAACAGAACAAGAATGAAAAATAAGTAGCTATAATATATAATATATATTAAATTATAAATTAAAACCCAAATTAGGCTATAGTGGCATTCATTATAAAGCAGAAATGAATTTTTTTAAAGCAAATCTGAATTGGGCTCACATAGCCTGCCTCTCTCATTCGGGAAGAATCCAAACGTTTCCATATTCGTGATGTAACATTTATTTGTAAACAATGCTTTGTATTTCACTCTTGTTTCAATATCCACATAAAACATCCTTCACATGAGCAAAAATGTGTTTGGTTGGGCGTTGTGCGCACCGAAACTGAGCAGTGTTAACTTTGCCTGCATTTTAGTTTGCTGATAAATGGCTGAAATGTAAAGTTAGCAACGCTAGAACTGATATGTTGTGTTTGTGTGTGTGAGTGAGACGCCCGCGTGATCAACTGGATTTAATAAAATAAAGATAAATATTTTAATGAAAATAAAGAATAAAAAAAATCAATACAATGCGTTGAATGAGCGTAGCCTGTACTAGCCCTACTTGATGCAGTTTTTCTCTTTTTGTTTTGTTAATCTGTTAATTATTTCAGTGGAATATATTTTGTGTAGTCCTATTATTTTATTCTTTGTATATTATTCTGTTTTTCTAATGTTCATCCTAATGTTCTGTTGATGTTGCTATTTGTGCATGCAAAGTGAAAACCCTGGAAAGAAAAAAAAAACATTTGTGGTATTTTAATGGGTCACAGACACTCATCTACTCTAATTTAATTTTAATTTGACATTTTAATCGTGTCGTTTAATGGTTAATGATCGGTTGGTGAGTGATTGTTGGTCAGGAAAATAATCTAAATGCTCTCATAACAATTCTCCACCAGATTTACTGCTGCACACAAGTCACGCTGACTCAAAAACTTGCAAAATTTGTCTCAAGCCTGGCCCACACTAAAAGATTCTTAAAATTAGGGCTGCAGAAAAAACAAACTTCACAGGAAGTGAAAAAAGTCACGCAGTCCATGACGGACAGATTGTAACACGGCTGGTAATTACAGCACGTCGGAAAGGAAATCTAAATGTTCGCCTATCATCGACCTCGAATATGGCTTATCACTGAAAACATGTTAGTAGGAGCAACTTGACATGGCCGCTCGCTCTAACGTTATCCTGAAATGTGCGCTATTATTTGGCACATATTCAAGTGTTTGTGTGGAGTGTGGAAGATGAAGAGTAGTGCGCTTCCTGCATGACAGTTAACTCAACATGGAGGAGCCGGTGCAGACACGTGCATTTAACTTAAAATACTCCGTCATTTTTGGTCATACAGATAAGAGCAATACATCATTTGAAAACGTAAAGGAACTAATTTTATTTGTGTACACTCACAATAACAACAAAACGTTGTGTTTTTGTAAAATAATATTATAAAAATATACTGAAACTCATTGTATACAGTTGAGCTCAAAAGTTTACATACCACTTGCAGAATCTAGAAAAATAATCATTTTAACAAAATAAGAAAATAGCATTTTATTTTTATTTAGTACTGTCCTGAATAAGCAATTTCACATAACAGATGTTTACATAAAGTCCACAAGACAAAAAAAAAAAAAAAAAAAAAAAAAATAGCTGAATTTATAAAAATGACCCCGTTCAAAAGTTTGGGAACCACTGGTTCTTAATACTGTGTGTGTTACCTGGATGATCCATGACTGTTTTTTGTTTTGTGATGGTTGTTCATGAGTCTTTTGTTTGTCCTGAACAGTTAAACTGAGCTCTGTTCTTCAGAAAAATCCTCCAGGTCCTGCAGATTCTTCAGTTTTCCAGCATTTTTGCATATTTGAACCCTTTCCAGCAGTGACTGTATGATTTTGAGATCCATCTTTTCACACTGAGGACAACTGAGGGACTCAAACACAACTATTAAAAAAGCTGCAAACATTCACTGATGCTCCAGAAGGAAACACGATGCATTAAGAGTCGGGGATAAAAACTTTTTGAATTGGATGAACAGCAGTGTTAATTTCGTTGACGAATAATTTGTCGTAATTTTCGTCAACGACATTTTTTCACGGACGAAAACGAGATGATGACTAAATAAAAATGCATTTTGAATGAATAAAACTATGACTAAAATCTACTCTAATTTGTCAACGAATAAAAATGAGACGAAAATGAAAGAGAGGGACGATTTGGGAAGATATCCAGTCAGGACTGCTGTCCTGTGTGGAAGATGCGCACATTTGAAGTGTAACGTGCTGATCTAACCGCGGGAAACTCTGCGCTGTTGCGCGCTCTACAGGCTCGAGCAGCACTTCAGAGCGGTTCACAATCAATGAATAGCGCACATTTGTGCCAAGCAATTGCTTTGTGAACTAATGTTGATGAATTATGACAATGTTTACTATACAATGTTTATATAGTAATATGTTTTAGACAGTTGTAAGAATGCATATTGTATCTCCCTCATGAGCAGCCTGCTACAGTGCAGACGGCAGACATTTCAGAATAAGAGTCACGGTGTATTTCGGGATGGGTTATAATTATTTTTTCCTGGTCATTATTGATATTTTGATTACATAAATTGTATTTAATTTCTATTTAATTCATAGTAAACTACTGTATCTTCTGTCACAGGAAGGAAAGACTATCAACATTATTTGACACATTATTCAATATATTTTACAAGTATGAGGGTTATTATAGTTAACTAAACCTAAAACCAAAGAAATCTTCATTACTTGAAATAAACGTTAACTGAAATAAATAAATATATAAAAAATGTAAACTTATTTTATTTCATCTAGTTTCTAAGCTTTAGCTTAACCTGAGGTATTAAAATAACAAACAGAAATAAAAACTTATAGACATTTAAAAGCAAAAACTAAAAGACATAAACACACAAAAAATTGCTAAAACTTTTAACTAAAATTACGATGAAAGCAGAAAAACTAAAAATCAAATCTAATAAAAATTTTAAACGAAAACTATAATAGTACCTCAATGATAAGTGTGTCAATCCCTGAAAAGTACTGAATTTTGCTCTTTCGTGTCTTTTTGCACTTGAACAGTCAAAAACCGTCCGCTTTGGCGAGCAAAGTACAGTTGGGTGAACGTTAACAGTTTGGGGAATATCAGATGTACCTATATCAGTGTATAGGATCTGTGTATTGTTAGAGAAATGCTTAATGCATTACAATTTAACTAAATTAGATTTTAGTCGACTAAATCTACTGTATATTTACTCGACTAAAACTAGACTAAAACTAAAACAATTTCCGATGACTAAAATATGACAAACTATAATGGCATTTTAGTCAAAAGACTATGACTAAAACTAAATCAAAATTTGCTGTTAAAATTAACACTGATGAACAGGATAAATTGTACTTTTTTTGTCTTCTGGGAAACATGTAAGTATCTTTTGTAGCTTCCAAAGGGCAGTACTAAATGAAAAAATATGTTCTTTAAACAAAATATGAAAAACTTGCACATCATCTTCTTGTTCAAAAGTCTTGTCCCTCAGCTGTGCTTAGTGTGAAAATATGGATCTCAGAATCATACAGTCACTGCTGGAAAGGGTTCAAATATGCAAGAGATGCTGGAAAACTGAAGAATCTGCAGGACCTGGAGGATTTTTCTGAAGATCAGAGCTCAGTTTAACTGTTCAGGACAAACAAGAGACTCATGAACAACCATAGATCAAAGATCATCCAGGTAACCACACACAGTATTAAGAATCAAGGGGATGTAAACTTTTGATTGGGGTCATTTTTATAAATTCAGCTATTTTTTTGTCTCATGGACTTTATGCAAACATCTGTTATGTGAAATAGTTTATTCAGGACAGTACTAAATAAAAAAAAAAAATAAAAATAACATACAACTTTCACAATCCTTCTTATTTTGTTAAAATGATTAACATTTTTGCAGATTCTGCAAGGGGTATGTAAACTTTTGAGCTCAACTGTACTTGCCTCACAGACATGAGAAACACATCTATAGAAAGCTTGAAATGTCTATTTTTCCAGTACAAAAGGAAATCAAATAATGTCATGTGATAAACGTGCATATGAGCGTCCACTACTGTGGAGATGATGAGTCAGCATTGTCAACTTTATCTCTGCAGCCGAAAACACAGAAAACACGTTTATCAATAAATTATTAAAATGTTCAGACAGTCTCCTTGTTTTGTTTGTTTTTTCACAACACATTCGTACTTTTGCTGGTACACTATTTTTTGTGTATTTCACTGTGTAGAAACATACTAAAATGCGAAGAGTGCACAGGCTTCGGGTGTATGTGCAAGAACCGAATTCAGTTCAGTTCAACCATTTAAAATCACTTGAACGTTTAAACTGACAAGACTTAAAAACACATGCATATGATAGATTTTCATGATGACGTAGTACTGACACAATCGGGTCAGTGACATTTCCATCATCTGTCCCGAGCAAATTTCACAGACAGCTCTGGACTCGGTTGCACTCGGAAATATTCTTTGAATCCCAAATGCTCGAGTCCGAGTAAAAATGCATCCGAGTCTGTGACAAATGCAAGTCCGAGTCCGAAAACCCCAACACTAAAACCTCCCCAATATTCTAATACAAAAATCTAATACTATAAGCACATCTTTTATAGAAATTATATACCTGAGATCAGGCCGTTTGTCTCCACTCTTAAACTTTGGTGGCTTCTCCATAGAGCGGTCACTCTTCACAGACACACAGCTGGACTCTGGGTTTGAGCTCTTCTGCTGGACTGAACTGTAACAGAGAACAGATTCAGTTTAATCGTGTAGATTACTGTGTTCATTCTTTATGATAGGAAATATATTAATATAAACTTTCATTTTTTCATCAAAAAGCACTTTGAGGAAACTTTATGTTCTTTTTAATATTTCATTTTAGTTTTAGAACAAAAACACATGCAAAAATAGGCAATTATATATATATATATCTGTAAAATGTTTCTGTGATCTGTTAGATCTTTTTCCTTTGATGTAATAGAATATTTAACAGTGTTTGTTGAAAGTACCTGCATCCTGGAGAAAAATCTCCATCTCTGGATCCTTGTGAATCAGCCATGATGAAGCTGCAGGAGAATCTGATGAGTTTGATCTCCTCCACTGACTCTGAATGAACAAAACATTCAGACACTTAAATAAACAACCTTCATAATTTAGCTGAACATATCTCAAGTGTGGGAGAAGAAGGATCATGTGACTGTGTTAACTCAAGCTCAGTCATGTTCACACATATGCTGTTAAACTTCTGAAGAATCACAGACATCACCAAACACAAAAGAAACCTTGAAGTGAAAGAAACCCTTTATTAAAGATTTTATAGATAAAAAAAAAAAATCACTCAAAATGTCCTCCAGAGATTCATATTAATATGAGGAAGTCACCACACATGAACACTCACCTTGATCAAACTTTTACAAGATACAGCTTCTCAAATCCTCCAGCTTTAACATCATAAAGATAAAGCTTTATGCACCCACGGTTCGGCACACACTTGCACCGCGGTTCATCTTAAATCTGACGACGCATCTATAATATGGTTTGTTGAAAGTAGCAACATGTAAAACAGACAGACAGAGTTCAGATAATGTTTCAGTCGATGGATACGCATTCTGGCTTCCCAATACATTACAACAGCAACGTTCAAAAACCGTGGAAAAACAGTCAATGCGAGTGCCGTATGCTCGAATATGACCCGTCGTTTACGCCGTCATCACCCGGGTGTTGATAGCGAACGAGCGCAGGTGAGACCTGAATCGCACACGTTGCTATCTGTGTTTAAACTAAACTCATTTAAGACTTGCTAATTTAAACATTCAAGAGCAAGACGTGAACGAGAACTCGAGCACAGAAAGCTGCGTCTTACAGACACGAATACTGAGAGCAAATACTGAGTCTTTTTCAAATCTTGAGCTTGAAAGGACAAATTCACACAAAAATTATGTCAACATGCCGTCTTGTCGAGTATCCAAGCAAACATAGTTATGTGAACGTGAACAGTAAACAGTACACATGCAGAAAGACTGTGTAACAGTGTACTGGATTATGTCTTAAAGGGAAAGAAGCCTATTATTCCTGCTGTCTGTGTTTTCAATGTTAATCAAACAACAAAAGACAAAGAAATAACTCTGCTCTTGACTGAATAGCTTTTGTAATTTTAATAATGATTAAACTATATTTAATTTATACAGTGAAGATTATATGCAATGTTATTTTACATTTGATTACTTTATTCAAATTCTGCACCTGAAAACTACTGTTAGATACCTAAATAACCTGAAAAGCACTGTTTATTTGATTTGAATCTTTGCTCTATTGTCTTGATTTGTGCTGTTGCTTGCAGTTTGATTATTTGTTCTTATTTTCTTTATTTTTATTTGACAGTTGTCCTGAATATAGCACATACCTAACCGCACCAAAACCGTGACCCTAAAACCGTGATAAAACCGATGTATATGACTTTCTTCTTTCTGATGAACACAATTGGAGTTATATTAATAAATATCCAAACGCATCCAAGTTTTATAATGTCAGTGAATGGGGAAAAAACGAGTATGAAGCTCAAGAAAGTTCATCCATCCAAAGCAAAACGTACTCCACACGGCTCCGGGGGGTTAATAAAGTCCTTCTGAAGTGAAGCAATGCGTTAGTGTAAGACAAATATCCTTATTTAACAAGTTATAAAGTAAAATAACTAGCTTCCGCCAGACCGCCTTTCGTATTCAACTTAGGAAGAAAGCATAACTGACGCTGCGTTTAGGCATTACACTTTCTTCGCAAGTTGAAGGAAGGCGGTCTGGCAGAAGCCTCGATATTACAGATTTTGCTGCTGATTCAGATGTCACACTCCCATAATCCAGTCTTGACCTTATCAGGGCAACATATAAACTCTCCATTCTACTCCTGCAAGAAACCTCACAATGTTTCCAAATTATTTCCATACCTTCAGATTATTATCTTCTCTTTCTTTCTTGAGAAAATCATCATTTTTGAAATTTCCACAGAAAACTTAACCCCCCATTCCTTCCCCCACATTTCAGCTTCTTGCATTTTCTTAACTACGTACATGATCCAGTTAAAAACTTTCCCTCCTATTCCCATCTTGTGAAGTTTAATCATTAGCCCCTCTCTCTATAACATATCATAAGCCTTCTCCTCATCAAAAATACTGCCACCACAGACTCTTTATTTACTTTGGCTTTTCTTCCTTCATCCTCTAAACACAACACTGCATCCATTCTGTCCCTTCCTCTCCTAAATACACTCTGAGATTCAGTTATCACGCCTCTTTTCTCCAAGAAACACATTAAACTCTCACTGACCATTCTTTCCATCAGTTTACACATATGTGAAGTCAACGCTTTAGTCCTGTAGTTTGATGGATTTTACTCATCCTTTACTGGTTTATCTGAATAATTATCGCTTCCTTCCAGCTCTCGGAGTTTCCCTTCTTCCCATACTTTATTAAATAACATTAACAACTACTCCTTACCTTCTCTATACTTAAATGTTTCAACATGATATAGCTTGTTTTCCTAGTTTTAGCTAATGCTCTTTTTAACTCTCATATTAAAAACTGAGACATGTTGTTGTTCATCCTTTCCTCTTAAAGCCTCCATTTTTTTTAATTTGATGTTCTACCTTTTCTTCCCTCCTCTGGCAAATTATAAATCATATTCTTTTATGTGTGAATTTGTACATTATAGCATTTTACAATGACGTTTAGCTCATAATGATGACACGGGACGGGAGTAAGTTATCCATGATTCATCATTTCTCTCGAGCGGATTTTTGACCAAAATACTCGATTATTTCTAGATACAGATATCTAATCAATCTTAAACATGTAAGGAATAATATTGAACTCACTTTTGTCGAATGGACGCACACAGTCTTTGATAAACTTCTCGAACAATCCTGCAGTGCAGAGCTCAGCTGTTTACATTAGCATGATAGTATCAGCTGCAGACACGCGTTTCAGGACATGAAATTACACGCAGTTATGCGTTATATCGTCTGTACACGCAACGTCTAAAGAAGTAAATGTCTTTAAGGCCTTCCATACAGGCCACACGTCTTTTTTCCGTATCGCATTCGTATTTTACTAACTTAAAATGGCGACAGGAGGACACTACTTTCACTTTCTATTTGAGAGAGAGAGAGAGAGAGAGAGAGAGAGAGAGCTACACACGTCACAGGCCGAAAATGAAGGCTAATAGAGCGAGTCTTATCAGAGTTGCGCCACCTACAGTTTTTTAGCGTAATTTTCTTTTGTTTGATGTAATACGAGCTATTTTCGCATGGATTTGGTAGGATTTATATATGTACAATATTAAATAACAACACCTGTTTAGTTACTAAATAATTTATTGATATTCATTTTGATCAACGTAGTTAGGCTAATGTAACATTATTGTTTTCCATTTGACTATGAGATAATTATTCACTTCATGTTCATTTTGATACAAATTATTAAAAGACACAGAGTATGGATATTTAATGTCAAGTATATATATTTAAAATGAAAATAAATATTAATAAAAATCATATAAAAAGACATTGGTAAACCTTTCCAATAAGGTTTCATTTGTTAACATTAGTTACATTACTTAAAGGGATAGTACACCCAAAAATGAAAATTCTGTCATCATTTTCTCACCCCCAAGTTGTTCTAAACCTGTATGAGTTTCTTTGTCCTGTTCAACGCAAAAGAAGATATTTTGAAAAATGTTGGTGTCGGTGACCAAACCATTTCTGGTCCCCATCGTAGGCCTATTTTTTCATACTATGGAAGTCAATGAGTAAAACGTCATTGTAGAATGCTTATGCACGTTGTTTGTACGTGTTGTTCTTATATTATAGAAACTGATAATTAATTAGTTGTTCTGTACAAATTCATATGTAAAAGAATAGTGATTTATAATCCATAATTTATCAAAGGAGGGAAAATTACCATAATTCTGGGGGTTTTTTTCACTTCCCTATGTCTTGTGCGCATTAAAATCTCTCCACCATTAAATGTTATTCCTATCGTGTCCCTCTATTCATTCTAGTTTGTTCAAATCAAGCTTTTTGCATGGATTATAATGATTTATGACTGCAAATTTCTTCCTTTCTCCCCAAACCTCTATTACCACATAATCTTGTTCCCAAACCTATAATTCTGTGAGGAATCTCTTGTTTAATAAACGTGACACACCCTCCACCTCCACCCTGTCTGGTCTTATTGCTACATTAAAACAAAAAACAAAATCCAAATTTGGCTTTAGCCAGGATTCTTGAATTCATATAATGTCTGTTTTTTCCTTCTGCTGAATATAAACTGCTTAAAGTCCTGTCCATATGAAAGCTTCTCACATTCCTCTGAAGAAACAACATTATTAATATTATCAACCGACCCATGCTGAATCCTGACTCGACTGCACATTGAGCTCATCTCTGACTTCTTCACACTTTATTAAATCCAAATGATGCACATATACAGTGCCCTCCATAAGTACTGGAACAGTAAAGACAAAATTGCTCTGTTAGCTGTGGTGTCAAGACATATATAAATATGATTAAAAGATTAATATGAGGCAGAAGTACAGAATGTCACATTTTATTATTGACTGTTTCAACACAAAATGTTTTACCAACTAAGAAGAACAGCACTTTTAGAGTTTCATCCCTCTGCCTAATGTGAGCATGGTTCAGAGCGCCAAAATCACACGATTTCAGTAAACGAGGCTTCGTTACGTCATAAGTGTTTTGAATCTTCAATAGTTCACGTGACTTTGGCAGTTTGATACACGCTCCGAACCACTGGACACCAGTTTGTGCAATCCTCCGGATCAATCCCTGTTAGCAGGCCAGCTTATTAATTTAATTCCCCTAAAGACCGGTCAACTAAGATTTGTGCAATTTTATTACTGTCTTTCAGTTCAATTTCTTATCAATTTTTATTGGTGCTTTCTTGGTAACTGTGCAATTTAATTTGATTTTAATTCTGACCGAATATTTCACCAATCTGCACTTGTTTTGCATTTCTCTTAGTATTGTTTTTTTTTTCTTTTCTTTTTTTCCTGTCAATTTTGGAAAACGAGAGGTTTCCCACTTACTTTTTCTGCTTGTTTGATCATTTCTCCTAAATCTTTTGAGTGACATCCTCTACTTGCATACAAAGTGACACGTTTAGTTTGGAACTTAAAATCATTTTTCAATTAAATGTCCTTTTTCAACCTTGCATTACTGCCCCCTGTAGGCCTATTATTATGTAACTGGACTTCCAGCCCCTTTTGTCTCATTTAGCCTATTCTTTTCTAGTTTTGGGTCCCTACCTAGATCGCATATAATTATACAACACTGTGAAGAAATTAAATTTTGAAGAACTGTTGAAAAACATGTGCATCATATGACCATTAAACACAGTGCCGCCAAACTGCTGTCACAGCTTCATCCAGTCCATCAGCGTCAGATCCTGTAACTCCGCCCACTCGTTTAACCTTACCAGAGTACAGATTCTCCACACCTGTCACCAATCACCTGGGGTTTGCACATATATATCCATACTTACTCTCATGAAGTTGTCTGATCTCACTCCACTATGTGCAATAAGACATTCCTGACTCTGGGGATATTGCAGGTTAGAGCCCACATGACTCAATGTATAGAAAACTAATGTAGGAACTAGAATTTCCTTAAACTTATAAATACAATATTGTGGCTTCTGGGGTCGTTTTTGTGAGAAGATTTTACTTCTGCATCTGAAAAATGCCAAAACCGTAAGTGACGTAACGAGAGGGAGAGCGGTCGATTAAAGCAATAGGAAAACAATGGATCGCAATGACAGTTTGGACGCTGACAAAGTTTATGGATACTCGTATGATGGACCACAGCCATACAATTATGAGCCTGCTGTGCGGCCAAGAGAGCAGGGACAGGCCAGGATTAGACAGAACAACGGTCAGAGGAGACAAATTGAGTTGTGATGTGAGGAGGACCAGTGGAGAACAGGGTAAGCACTCTGGCTGAAACCACGGGTCCCGCCCCAAGCCTGGCAACATGGTCATTGCTCGCTCAAGGTGAACCAGGCGTGTGTCACAACCCTGGCCCCTTGGACAAACCCTTGCTGGTTCAAGCAGGGCGTGGCAATCGGGGCGATAGACAAAGAGGAAGGTTGTCTTCACAGATGCCTCCAAGATGAGTTGGGGAGCTCTGTGTGACAACTGTCCCGCCTTTGGTGCTTGGAACGGCCCGGAAAGTGAGCTACATATCAACCGCCTGGAAATGATGGCGGTATATCGAGCTCTCCAGGCTTTCTTTCCTCTCCTGGTGGGTCACCACGTCTTGGTCAGGTCAGACAGCATAACGGTGGTGTCCTTCATAAATCGCCAGGGCGGTCTCTCTTCAAAGCCCCTCTTCACTCTAGCGAAAACCATCCTAGAGTGGGCCCAGTGCAACCTGCTCTCATTGAAAGCAGCTCATATACAGGGCGTACTGAACATTTGGGCGGACATGTTGTCCTGGAGCAACCTTCCCTCAGAGGAATGGTCACTCCACCCCCGCTCAGTCCAAAAAATTTGGGGCGTCTTCGGGAGGGCATAGATCGATCTCTTTGCCTCAGAAGACAATCATCACTGCCCAATATATTTCTCGAAAGCCAGGGACACACTGGCCCACGACTGGGCCAGCCTCCTCCTTTATTACTAGCAGAAAGGCAGCGCGATATAAACAAACCAGACTAGAACTGAACACGGCATGACGGCAGCTTCACATTCTCTATATCTACTGTCTTGATGGCAGTCAAGTCTTTCAGTTCAGTAGAAAAATCGCTCCTCTTCATAACATAAGGATCACGTCCAACATATGTTGTGATTTTGTTTATACCTTTCTAAACCAGCACAGAACAGACTTTTCTCCATCTCTTCCATTCTAACTTTCACTGCTTGCCCTCCACCGTATTTTCGCGCATCACCAGAACCACATGATTGCAAACAACCTATTGAACATTGACTTTTTTGTTTTTAATGATGAATAAGGTTTGAGAGGGAGAATTTGATCGAGGTCTTTTAGCTGGTCTGAATCTGCCTTCTCTTTTATGTCTGATACAGACTGTGTGATTTCACCAATCCTGTACGATTACAAATCACACTGTAGGACATGGGTCTAATAAACTACGTCATGTATGTAGACTGTACGATGATGACACCTATTGAATCATAGGATACGATGCAAGTTAGATTAGAAGAATAAGACGTCATCTGTATGCACTAGTGGTAAACAAATAGAGCAAGATGAATCACACTTTGGTAATTGTGGTTTTTATGTGCGCTGAAAAAAAGAGGAGGAAGTGAAAGATGAGAATATGGACGCGGTCATGGCTAGGGAAAAGAGGTCAACTTGACGTGATTTTGCAAATGGAGCTTGAGGAAAGTAGCTTTAAGTTTCATCACCATGTCGAGTTGATCAATACACCATTTCATGTTGTATTTTTGTTGGCTAGTCAGTAGATGTAGGTCGTAGCAGCAAACACACTGTGAGATGATCATGACACTGTCAGAAAATGATCGCAGGCTATCTTTGATCACAAGACCGTCTTTGAACCTCTCTCACTGTATGATGTTTAGGAGCCACGATTGTTTCACGATGCTCATCTTTCGTCTGGGACAGCCCAAAATTGTACAGTGTGTACCAGGCATTAGATAGAATAAATCTTTTTGTAGAAGACTTTGAGCTTTGTAACTTTGCAGATCTTATACATGCACAAACAGCTACATAACAGACTAAAGAAAGAGAAAACATGAAAACGCATCATATGACCCCTTTAATACATTAATACAAATGTAATACAACTATTATTAAAAACATGATTTATATACTCAATCTTCCATTATTTGTTTTCCAAAATTGAGCTTGAACTTTTTTTTTCTTAATTATGAAAAATGAATTTTTCATTACTCTTTGTCTCCCTCTATTGGTACAACACAAACTCAAACATATTCAGGCTCTATATTTTCTTTGTAACAAAACTAACTTTTTTGAGTTTATACTATGCCTTTATACAAATAAAATGGTTAATCTGTAAATGAGAAACTGTAATTTGCTGCTCTGAAATAAAAGGTGTTTCACTGCCGCCTCATTATGTCTGTCAGAGGATCATTGAAATCTAAATGAAGTCTTAATTTATAACAGTGAAGTCACTGTATCTTCAGTCTCTGTTGATTCTGTTGACTGTGAGTATCTGTATTGGATCCTTATTCACCATCAGATGATCATCAGAAGATCAGACTGTCATCAAATACTAAAATAAAACACAAACAGTCACATGTGCAGTATGAAACATTACATCTGTCACATCTTTTCATAAGAAAACTTAGCACTGATTAGATAAGCTATATTAATTAATTCTCAAACATGATAATATTGCTTCTATCTGATGCTCAAAGTCACTTTACAAAATCAAAAGGACATGAAAGGTCACTTTCACAGAACGGACAGCTGATACAGAACCAGCAGAAATGATCATCACACTCCACTACAAATTTAATATCAGTTAATAACAAACAACCCAAATCTCAGATTATCACACACATAGAGACAGTTAAAGGGTAAAAGCTGAAAATGACACTAATAATATTTATACAATCAGTCACAACAATATGAGCAGAATTAAACTCATATTAAACAAAGTTTAAAGTTCAGACACCTACAGAAACTGAAGCTGAATTTAAGACTCATTATCTGATGATCTCAGACAAAATGTACACACACACACGTGGAGTTAATGAACCTGGTACAATGTCCTTTCATTTCTAGTGAGTAAACAGCCATTTGAACTTTAAATGAAAATATGATGAAAATTACTATTTAATTAAAATAACTATTCTTACTCTAGTGTCTCCAGTTTATAATGCGGATCTTTCTTCAGATCATTCAGCAGCTTCACTCCTGAGATTCCTAGATTATTCCCATACATATCCAGTTTTCTCAGGTGTGAGGGGTTTGATCTCAGAGCTGAAGCCAGAGCAGCACAACCTTCATCTGTGACACCACAATATCTTAACCTGTAGAGAACAATGACACACTCTTCACTCTCTCAGATCAGACACACAGATCAGATCAACAGATCAACAGATTATTTTAACACAGACCACCATGTTTAATGTAAGTGAGATTTACCATGTTATTTGTGTGTGTTTGTGTGAGAGGGAAAGCTTATATAACCTTAAATTATTTATATCACACTAAATAATATGTAAAGATGATCACAGAAAAGAGATGGATGTGATGGTCATTAAGGATTCTTGTTCTTGTTCTTCATGTATCAAAGTCCTGACTAGTGTTGTCACGATACTGGAATTTATAACTTCAATACGATACCTTGAAAAGTAACAATATTTGATACCATTTTTGACACCACGGGGAAAACGCTGCATATACTGTCATATAGATATTTTTAATATTATTTCTTTTTTGTACATCTATTGAAAGTCTAGCCAATCCCCCCAACATTTGTTTTATTTCTTTATTTATTTTTATCCTCGCACATTCAATTATTTATGTATTTATTTATGCAGGAATATGTGTATTTATGTATTTATTTGCACATTTATTTATTTGTGTATAATTTTGTGTATTTATTTATTTATTTATGGATTTATTTATTTGTGTATTTATATATTTATGGTTTTTGCAGGTTTCATCCTCCATACTGCAGGTGCGTGATGTGACGATGTGTGAATCCTTTGAATTCTTTTATGTTGCTATTTGCGCATGTAAAGCTAAACCCCTGGAAAAAAACATTATTGTATGGAATTTTAAATGGGTCACAAACACCCATCTATTCTAATTTAATTTTAATTTGACATTCTAATCTTAACGGTTTATGATCGACTAATGAGCTTCGGTTGTTTGTCAGGAAAATAATCTAAATGATCGAAATGCTCTCATTACAATTTTCCACCAGATTTACAATGCTGGATGCAAGTTCACGCTAACTCTAAAATTTGATCGTAGCCACCGCTCACGTCCATATTGATAAATGCCAAGTTTTGCACGGAAACGGCCGTATGTACTGTTGTCTGTTGTACGTTTGTTTCATAAATGAGGCCCAATGTGTGCCATTTCATCAGATTTGTAAGGTAAATCATTTATTAACCTACGCCAACACAGGAAAATACATCAATATCTTTGAAATATGTGAACTGTTCATCACAATTTCAAAATAAAAGTTTAATCTCTGAGTTGAGTTTGCATGTTTTGATGTCCACATATTCTTGTTCAAGAAATTACAGCAGCTGTAGCATTTCTGTCATAAAAAAGTTGCCAAATATTAAACATTAAGTTAACATTTAAAATAATGTCACTTGGCCAATATTAAATAGAGATTTGATTTGATGTAAAGTGGGACAACAACAATCGCCATGCCGTTGGCGCCCTCTGCAGGCGTTTGTTATAATACATAATATAATTGTTTATACAATGTATATTATATATTATGTATTTTAAAAGTGTTGTTATATCAAACCATATGATTACTTGCTTTTGATCCAGATATTATTGCCCCATTGTTATTATATATGTATTTTAAGTCATTTTAAAAAGGCCATTGTTTGCTTAGGTCTATTTTTATTATCACCAAAAATATCCGATTACTTGATTAATTGTGAAAATAATCAACCGATTACTTGATCACCAAAATAATCATTAGTGACAGCCCTAAATGTAATAATAGTTTGATTCCCCATTCCATTTTGTTACTTTATAAATGAAATTATAAAATTCAGTGAAACAGTTTCATGTGAGAGTCACGTATGATCTTACCACAGTTTCTCCAGTTTACAATGAGGATTCTCCAGTACAGCAGAGACTAGCTTCACTCCTAAGTCTCCTAGATTATTATTAGACAGACCCAGTTCTCTCAGGTGTGAGGGGTTTGATCTCAGAGCTGAAGCCAGAACAGCACAACCTTCATCTGTGACACCACACTTAATCAACCTGTAGAGAACAATGACACACTCTTCACTCTCTCAGATCAACAGAGACTTCATTATCAAAGAGAAACCAATAACATAAACTCAAATCACCATGTTAGATGATCTTGGTCTGTGTCACAGAGCACAAAACATTATCATAACACACCTGCAGTCAGATTCAAGCAGGAATAATACATATACACTATATTGCCAAAAGTTTTAGGACACCTGACTTTACATGCACATAAACTTTAATGACATCCCATTCTTAATCCGTAGGGTTTAATATGGAGTTGGCCCACCCTTTGCAGCTATTACAGCTTCAACTCTTCTGGGAAGGCTTTCCACAAGGTTTAGGAGTGTGTTTATGTGATTTTTTGACCATTCTTCTAGAAGCGCATTTGTCAGGTCAGGCAGTGATGTTGGCGAGAAGGCCTGGCTCGCAGTCCCCGCTCTAATTCATCCCAAAGGTGTTCTATCGGGTTGAGGTCAGGACTCTGTGCAGGCCAGTCAAGATCCTCCACACCAAACTCGCTCATCCATGTCTTTATGGACCTTGCTTTGTGCATTGGTGTGCAGTCATGTTGGAACAGGAAGGGGCCATCCCCAAACTGTTCCGACAAAGCTGGGAGCATGAAATTGTCCAAAATGTCTTGATATGCTGAAGCATTAAGAGTTCCTTTCACTGGAACTAAGAGGCCAAGCCCAACCCCTGAAAAACAACCCCACACCATAATCCCCCCTCCACCAAACTTTACACTTGGCACAATGCAGTCCGGCAAGTACCATTCTCCTGGTAACCGCCAAACCCAGATTGCCAGACAAAAAAGCGTGATTCGTCACTCCAGAGAACACGTCTCCACTGCTCTAGAGTCCAGTGGCGGCGTGCTTTACACCACTGCAGTCGAAGCTTTGCATTGCACTTGGTGATGTAAGGCTTGGATGCAGCTGCTCGACCATGGAAGCCCATTCCATGAAGCTCTCTACGCACTGTTGAGCTAATCTGAAGGCCACACAAAGTTTGGAGGTCTGTAGCTATTGACTCTGCAGAAAGTTGGCGACTTCTGCGCACTGCGCGCCTCAGCATGCGCTGACCCCGCTCTGTGATTTTACGTGGCCTACCACTTCATGGCTGAGTTGCTGTTGTTCCCAATTGCTTCCACTTTGTTATGATACCACTAACAGTTGACCGTGGAATATTTAGTAGTGAGGAAATTTCACGAATGGACTTATTGCACAGGTGGCAACCTATCACGGTACCACGCTTGAATTCACTGAGCTCCTGAGAGCGACCCATTCTTTCAAAAATGTTTGTAGAAGCAGTCTGCATGTCTAGGTGCTTGATTTTATACACCTTTGGCCATGGAAGTGATTGGAACACCTGAATTCAATGATTTGGAGGGGTGTCCCAATACTTTTGGCAATATAGTGTATTTTTAAATGTATGATCATAATTTGTGCAATATCTCTTTTTTAAACAATTAATTAAATATGTCAGTGAGATTTACTGTTATTCTAAGAGATTATATAAAAAGTAATATAACAAATTAAAATTGTATATCACATAAAAATCTAGAAAAATTAACAGGAGAAAAAGTAACAGGAGAGGTTAATGTAATGAACATTAAAGAGTCATGAAACCCCCCTCTTTCAGCTCAAGTCTACCTCACAATCATCTTAAATGTGTGTGATCAACTAGAGATAAAAAGAGCAGGAAATCTGGCCACGCCCCCAAGCCACGCCCCCGGAACTTCTTTTTTTTTTTTTTAAATATATATTTTTATCACATTAAAAGATATGTCTTATATTGTAATAATACATACTATTGTCCTGCAGCATTTAATAATCATGATAATTAATATATTATATAATATAATAAAAGTATTCATATAATTGTTATTATTAAAGTACCTGCCAAAAGTCTGGAAACAATTAATAATTTTGAAATAAATCTCTTTTGCTCACCAAGGCTGCATTTATTTGATCAAAAATACAGAAAAACAGTAATATTGTGAAATATTGTTACAAAAATAAAAAATATGTCTTCTATATTAATATATTATACAATGAAAGTTCAATGAACAGCATTTACAGTATGTGCATATATCAAATATATTAAATTTTTTAAAGCATTTATTAAACAGAAATATTTTGTAACATTTTAAATGTCTTCACTCTTCTCACTTTTTATCACTTTAATGTATGATGAATTAAAGTATCAATTTCTCTCTTTTTTTAAATCTTACCACAAATGTTTGAATGGTATCAATGTTTCCACAAAAATGTTAAGCAGCAAAAAATGCTTTTTAACATTGATAATAATCAGGGGTGCACATAAGTGGTACGCAGGTACGCACGCATGGTAAAAATAAACAATGTGCACCAGAAAACATGGAGGGAAGGCGCTTTTGAGTACCAACATTTTTGAGGACCGGTTCACAGGGACATGTTTACTTACTGGAGTAGGATTTTTCTCCATCTCTGGTAAGATACCAATCATGATGATAAGTGTGTTCTTTAATTATTAGGTGTGCAACGGATCGCAGTTAATCCGTGATCCGTACAGATAAGGTCCAACGGTTCGGCACGCATGTGATTCGCAGATTAACTGCTAAATTTAACCATCATAGAGTGAAAGTTTATAATTTGGATGTGTTTTGTCTCGCCAATTAACACATTCAAACGATTTTAAAAGCGGAAGAGGCGGCGAAAATCGGGACTTGCGAGCTATTATCTGTGCGCACAGCCTCACATCCCTGAAACGTGCGCACGCAGAGAGAGAGACAGTCAGACAGCGCTCGAACACTGAATGAATTCCTCTTTTGCGTTTACTTGCGCTTGAACGGACACACACAAAAAATTATGTCAAAATAACTGTCTCGGCAAGTATTCTTTTGGTTATGTCATAAGTGAACAGTTGAGAAAGAAACCGGATGTGTGTCAGTTATTTGGTCCGTGCTTTCCTTCTTAAAGTGACAGCAGCCTATTCTTGCTGTTGTCTGTGTCATTAAAGGGAACCCCTAGTGTTAAGACTTGTATGGCTTAATATAACGTAAATGTCTCTTACTGAAATATGTAGTAGAAAACCCATGAAAGATTTACGTTATTTAAAAAAATCCATGTAATATTTGGACCAATTTGGACAATGGGCGGCGCCATTTTGTTTAGCTGTACAGTGCGTTCTATGTCGATGACGTCAAATGGTTGCACTCACTGAGCTACTGACACTGTCATATTGCTATTTTTACCGCAGCACAACTCGGAATATAATATACGATGCCACATTGTGCAGCTTTTGGTTGTAATTTTCAGTCGATGAGCCACAAGAGAAGCGATGCAAGTCTTTACTGCTTTACTAGCGATAAGAGGAGAAAAGAATGGGAAGTTGTGAAGAATGTGGACAAATAAAACTTCCTAACTGTGTCTTTGTTTTCTTTACTTTAGCCATGATGACTTTTAGGCTTTTAGTAGACCACAGCTGAAAGAGCTTACAGTTGCCGATGGATATAAGTGTATGCTTTAACCAAATGCCGCGCCTGTCGTGGGCAGCCTATAATACATCTCGATTGAGACAGACTGCCTCAAAGCTCATGTGTGCCGTGATGCACGAGATATCTGTGATCGCATGAAACAGTAGCATCTTCTCAGCATGTTTAACTGTGTGTAATGCATTCAGGTGATCAGATGATTTTAACACGTCAATCATATAACAGTAGTTCGAATAACAACAGGGACATTGCACGTCTTTGATGTTTTCATCCTCACTCATTTTGCGCTCTGGCTCAAATTGAAAAGGCTGATCGGATTTTAAAAGGAACCCCGCGGATATTAAGACTTGTGTGCGTTACTAGATTACCATTGTACCAAAACATACAGATAAAAAGCCTCAAAATCATCAGGGTTAAAGTGAAGAGAATAAAGATGCAGTTAGGAAGTTTTATTCGTCCACATTCTTCACAACTTCCCATTCTTTTCTCCTCTTATCGCTAGTAAAGCAGTAAAGACTTACATCGCCTTCTCTTGTGACTCATCGACTGAAAATTACAACCAAAAGCTGCACAATGTGACATCGTATATTATATTCCGAGTTGTGTTGCGGTGTCAGTAGCTCAGTGAGTGCAACCATTTGACGTCATCGACATAGAAAGCATTGTACAGCTCAACAAAATCTGGCCACCCATTGTCCAAATCGGTCCAAAGATTACATGGATTTTTTAAATAACGTAAATCTTTCATGGGTTTTCTACTACATATTTCAGTAAGAGACATCATTTACGTTATATTAAGCCATACAAGTCTTAACACCAGGGGTTCCCTTAAATGTTAGTAAAATAAAATATAAAAAATCATTATCATCATCTACCACGTTCGAGAGAAAAGAAGATGGTGAGGAGAGCAGTCAGGAGGAAAGTGATGAGGACAGCTTTTAGAATAAGTGTGTCGCGTAAAGTGTGAGTACTAAGCAACATCTCCAGGTGCTCCCTTGAGAACCAGACCAAAAAAAGTTATGTGCACCCCTGATAATAATAAATAGTGAATGTTTCTTGAGCAGCAAATCAGCGTTTCTGAAGGATCATGTGACACTGAAACTTCTCTTTGTAAACAACAACAGAATTATAAACGATTCTAATGACGAATGTTGCGTTCCCAAATGCAAATTAAAGCATCACAAACGCAGTAGCATTTACAGTGAATCGACACTGAAAACACAGTACTGTTACAGCAAACACGCAGCGCTTCAGACTATAGCCGATATTTATGTAATTACATCACAACCGTTGCGAATTTTATGACAGTACTATGTAATCTCAAATTCTCACCGTTGCGTTCCGCATCCATCCATTTTGCTTTCCGATTGTTTGGATGCCCCGTTGCTATTGGTCACGTGGGTAATCGTCACAGAGCGCAGCGGCAAAAGTTGAACTATTTTGAACTTTGACCGCGGCGTGCGCGCAAGCTGCACTTCGCTGCGTGTGCGCTTTGGTCGACGCAGCAACAAACCGTCCTCGCGCGGCGCAAACCATTGAAATAAATAGGTTTCATAGCGCAGCGCATACCACGTCCTGTGTGAAAGGGCCTTTCTTCTTTTCAAAGCACTCAGGAGCTTGTGCTCCGTGGCGTCTGCCATTACAAAACAACCATGAGCTGCGCTCTCCATGACGACGCGTAGTTTCAGCAAAGGAAATACGGATTTCCAGCACCGAAAATCACTTGCAGTAGTTCTGCTACTAGATTTATTTAAAAAATGGTTATCCGTGTACAGCTTTGATCAGATATTCCTCTACCTTGGCTGAGCTTTGTCCTGCAGATGGCGCTGCGCAGCACTCTCTGGACCATTCCGTCACTGACATATTAGAAAACATAACCCTTTCGCAGTTTATTTAGTTAATTGCTTAAAGCATTTCGCGATTTGAATCATCAAGCAGTAACCAGCATAACCCAAAACAACCCCCAAACCCCCACCCACCAAAAAAAAAAATTATTATTGATCTGCGTGTTTCACGTGGGTCGTGATTTTAGGCAGAAAAAAATGGAATTCCGGATTAATCCGGAAGAATCACATCCCTGGTGGATGGCTGTGAACAAAAGGGAGGGAGTGGGTGGGGCAGGGCAGGGCAGGACAGGGGAGAAGGAGGGGGACGAGCAACTGTCATCTGTCAGCAGCCCATGATGACTCTCACTAAATATCAGGGGGAAATTGTAGGATTTTTATTGCTGACAAAGTTAAATTCATATGAATTATGAATACAATAGCTTACACACACAGCACAAGGAAGCTTGATTTCAAATGGTAAATTGAATTAAAACAGACAAGAAAATAGTAATGAAATAAAAACAAATTAACAATAGCACATATAAATACAATAGAATAAAGATACAAATTAAATGGACTGCTTTATTTTTTTCAGGTAGGTCTAACAGTAGTATTCAGGTAAGAAACTGAATAAAGAAACAATGTAATCAAATTTAAAATAACACTGGATAATCTTCATAGTAAAATTAAATACAGATGAATTAATTAAAGTTACACAAGTTAATCAGTCAAGAGCAGTAAGTGATTTTCTCTTTCTCTTTTGTTGTTTGATTAACATTAACAACATAGAGAGCGGCACGTTTATTAGGCTGCTGTCCCTTTAAGACCTGACGCACACACGAATCCAAAATACTGTTACACAATCTTCCTGAACTGTTTATGACTTTGTTTATGTTAATACTGACCAAAATGAGCATTGTGACATTATTTTTGAGTGTATTTGACCATTAATAGGCCACGAAAAAGAGCTCATTTTGGCACTTGTATGTCAGAGGCGGCTTTATTATGTGTGCGCTTCGGATGTGAGCGTGAAATCTGCGGGAATGAGTAGAATTTGCACAGTCCTGTGCTGAAATTCAGACCGTGTCACACCAACAGTGTTTAACCGGAGTGAATGAGACGACTGAATGAGAGGAGGCGGGTGCGTGTCAACTCGCTGTCGGAGAGGAGAGCAAGAAAGCGCAGCTGGTATCGGTGTATCGATACTGCAGAAAGGAGTATTGGAATCATTTCAGATATTTCAGTATCGATACATATCAAAATACATATTTACATACATACATACATACGATACATATTTAAAGTAAAGAGTGTTAAATGTTGATCGTATCTCCTTACTGAGGAGCAGCTCATGTGTTCAATCATTTACAAATCAATCACTCTATCACCTCAACTCAAGAAACACTTGAACATAGAAAAATATTATTTCTGTCATGACAACTCTCAGAGTTTTGGCATGGTAATGGATGACAATGACAATGTTGATATGTTTGGTCTTGGCGGAACAGATCTGCTACGCTGCTGCTTTTATTTATTTTTACTTGCTACTGCTAAAACATACACAACACGCTGCTGTGAGCAAGTAAGACATGCTGCTGCTGTACAATATTGCATACATGAATTATCCGTAGCAAAACTATTCAGGTGGAGCTGGGGAAGGTGGACGGTTTCTGAAGCACGCTGCACTGCTAAGGCAAATGCTACCCATGTATTTAAGTTTGAGCATGCAAGCTCATTGGCTAATGATACAGCAGGAACCAATCAGCTGTGTCCTATAGATGATGTGATTACGAGCAGGTTGAGTTAAAGGGATCATATCATGAAAATCAGACTTTTCCCGTGTTTAAGTGCTATAATCGGGTCTCCGGTGCATCTACCAACACAGAAAATGTGAAAAAGGACAACCCAGTAACTTTGTTTTGGTAAGCCTTTCTCTGCAAGCATGTGACAAATCGAGCCGTTCTGATTTTGCTCCCCTTGTGACGTAGGAAGGGGATCTTATTATAATATTACCGCCCCCTTAATCTCTACGTTTCCACCCACGGCGCCGCCATTGTTTTCACAAGCGACAACGAGTAACACTGGTCTTGGAGTGCAGCAGCAGCTGTTTTGCACAATTTAGCTACGACCCTGATCAAACACACTTGAATGTCTTTGGATTACTAAAGCTACGTGAAGGAAGGTGAGTTGTGTCGGAGCAAAACTCTGCTGGACAGCAGCACTCAAGAACGACCGTCCCTGAGCTCGTGATATGTCTCAGCTATGTAATGTTAAACATTATCACTGATCTGTTAATGGCTATAATAGCAAACATTCGAGTCTCCATAAACTCCTGGCATCTGAGCCACTAAGGACGCAGTGGTGTAATTTTATTTATGAAGGGAATGTGTCCAGATAAATTCATATACCATTATGTGTAAGTCATTAACACCAGACTTACTTGCACACAAGGGTCTGTAAAACACAGGATTTGCACAGAAGTTTTCAAAGATGGATCAATACAAACTGTTTATGATCCAATTTCATATATATTTATTTCGTGATGTTTGCAAATTGTCTTTCTGAATGTGTTTAGTTAGCACGTTGCTAATGTACTGTTAAATTTGGCTAAAGTTGCCATTGTTACTGTATTCATGGAGACCAGAGCCATTTCGTTATTTTCATTTTTAACCCAAAAACGTCTTTATAATTCATAAATGCATCTTCATTCGTATTGAGTCTCTCCAATGTAGCTTTAGCCACGTTAGCCGTGCATCACTATCAAAATCATTCAGAATCAAATTTTAGCAAACATCCACAAAATACATGCCATACCTATGTTATACGCTGCATCAAGCACAGTTTGTAATGATCCATTTTGCGAGTTATATTTGCTGTGTGAGCTTCTGTATTACATATGCCTCAGTGTATTGGAATGACGAGAAAGCCCTACTTGGCAAGCTTGGGGGCGGGGAGAACGAGCTCATTTGAATTTAAAGGGCACACACCAAAACAGCGCATTTTTTCTCCCACCCAAAATTAGGCAGTTAAAACATGGTATAATAAAAAAAATCCATGTGGTATTTTGAGCTGAAACTTCACAGACACATTCTGGGGACACCTGAGACTTATATTACATCTTGTAAAAAGGGGCATAATAGGTCACCTTTAAAGGACCTATTAGCCTGCCCATTAGAGTTTCATGCCAGAACTTTGTATTTCTTATACTTCATTTAGTCCTGGGACACACTAGACGGTTTTCAAATCTTAAACGATTTTACTGTGGGACACCGCAGACATAATGACAGTTTCAACTGATTTTTAACATTATAATCCTCTGAACGCCATTTAAAAACCATACTCTAGCATAGTGCTACAGTGAATTCACAAAGGCTGCGATTCAATTAAATAAATATATGCCCTGTGGGTTTAATATTTCTGAGAGCTGCTATATGAAATATGTGAACTGTTCATCACGATTTCAAAATAAAATTTTAATCTCTGAGTTAAGTTTGCATGTATGATGATACAGTGGCTGTAGTATTTCTGGCATAAAGAAGTTGCCAAATATTAAACATTAAGGTAACATTTAAAATAATGTCGTTTTGGCCAATATTAAATGGGCAATTCCAACGTTATAGACGTGACATTTGGAGTCAAAACCTGAAATATAATTTCTCAGAGAATGCATTTAATACCAATATATTGAACCATCTGTTTATATATTCATAATCCCTTACAAAAGGAATCCAGACATTAGAAAAAAGTCAGTCTATACAATCATTTTATATTTTAGATGAGGGAAATATACATGCGTTACGGACGTGACAAAAAAAGTCACTAAGTTTTGGGTGACAACATATTTTCTAGGAATTCTGTGAATTACACTGCACAAACCAAAAGTAATACTGCCCACCGAATGAAGAAGGGTTGGCTCTCCACAGAGCATAAAATACTAATTTTATTTCATTTTTCGTGTTCGCATTCATGAGGAAAAAACGTTACGGGCGTGACAGTTCTCCGTTACGGATGTGACCGGTCTGAAAGTGGCACAGAAGACTGCTTTAAAACTTTCGCAGAGACCTCAAGCAGGCATTTAAACCACCAAATATTGAAATCTGGGATACCAGTATGGTAAGACTGCACAATTTATCAACTTTTACTAAACTTTATACAACTTTATACTCTGTATTGCAAAAGGTTATGGATTAGACCTATTTCTCATATTGACAAGCGTGTGCGTTGTTCAAGAATCAATTTAGAGACCATGATTTTCCTTCTAACGGAACTGCTTGCTAAAATACATTAACAAATATCAAAGTTTATCATAAAGCAGTTTAAAATCGCAGATTTCTCCCATAGTCAGGTGAACCGTCACTCGCAATCATGTCAGTTTTATGTTTTGTGTCTAAATGATCACACGGTTTTCGGCTAGTTTGCGCAGTTTAAAGCAAAGTCTAGAGTCAAAATCATAACATTTTATTTCAAGTCAAAATTATTGCAAAATTATTATTATTATTTTTATTTTGGCAGCTTGATCGTGGGATTGTGATCAATAGGGTATTCATGTTTTAAGCAACTGGTAAAAACGCGACATCACGAGGAAAGTACCTTCTGATGTTCATATTTCGTTCTGTAACTGTCAAAGAGGAAGAGAAGATCGGTTCATGTGCGTCTGATCCACTTGATCTGCCGCTTACACTGAGGCGCTGCAGTAATCTGTCACGCGACGGCTATCAAAGAGCGACATCTATTGTTTAAATTTTGTTATAAAATCGGCCGAATTTGAAAGTTGAGACCTTTTTTCATATTAAAACTAACGAAGCACAAAGATTATTGCGATTATTGGATATTATCTGATATATACGGTAAGCCTGAAGCAGATCATAGCAATATAAAGAAGCAAAGTCATATGCATAGTATTTAATATGAAGCGTCCGTAACGGTCACGTCCGTAACGCTTATTATGGTTGTTCAGAGCAAAGTAGTGAAATGAATTGTTGATCCTAATAAGCATAAACATAATTTAGCTTTGTATATAAAGTTTCAAGTTATTTGTATTTATTGTCGTTATATGACAAACTTAATCTTTAAAACGTTACGGACGTGACAGAGCACTGAAGCGTTGTGACCTCTTTATTCTAGCCCTTATAAATTCAACAGGCAGTGCTGTTATGACAAAATGAGTGTATTTATTTCTCAGGCATGCCTCCATCTTTCTGCACAATGCTTACTGTTAAAATAAAGTTTAAAAAAGGGGGTCTTTGATCCCTTTTTTGAAAGCATGAAATATGGTTGGTTGAAAATTTAATTTAAGCATTGTTGCTTACCTCATATGTTGTGGATAAACAAGGCAATTTTCTTAAAATTTCTGTTAGAGCACATTAATACAGTATATTACAGACCTAAATTGACAACTTAAAAATGGTTTTGTTATTTTGGTAAAAACTTTTTTTCATGGTAAAGATGACCTTTGCATGGAATTGCCCAAATACAGATTTGATCTGATGTAAAGTGGGATAACAACAATCACCAGGCCGTTGGCGCCCTCAGCAGGCATTTGTTATAATACATAAAATAATTGTTTATACAATGTATATTATATTATGTGTTTTAAAAGTGTTGTTATATCAAACCATATGATTACTTGCTTTTGATCCAGGTATTATTGCCCCATTGTTATTACATATGTATTTTAAGTCATTTTAAAGGCCAGTGTTTGCTTAGGTCTATTTTAATTACCACAAAAATATCTGATTACTTGATTGTGAAAATAATCGACCAATTACTTGATTATCGTTAGTGACAGCCCTAAATGTAATAATAGTTTGATTCCCCTATTTCATGTTGTTACTTTATGAATAAATTAAATTATAAAATTCAGTGACACAGTTTCATGTGAGAGTCACGTATGATCTTACCACAGTTTCTCCAGTTTACAGTGAGGATTCTCCAGTACAGCAGAGACTAGCTTCACTCCTGAGTCTCCTAGATTATTCCCAGACAGATCCAGTTTTCTCAGGTGTGAGGGGTTTGATCTCAGAGCTGAAGCCAGAGCAGCACAACCTTCATCTGTGACACCACACCTCATCAACCTGTAGAGACCAATGACACACTCTTTACTCTCTCAGATCAACAGAGACTTCATTATCAAAGAGAAACCAATAACAAACTCAAATCACCATGTTAGATGATCTTGGTCTGTGTCACAGAGCACAAAATATTATCATAACACACCTGCAGTCAAATTCAAGCAGGAATAACATTTTTAATTGTATGTTCATAATTTGTGCAATATCTGTTTTTTAAACAATTAATTAAACATGTCAGTGAGTTTTACTGTTACTCTAAGAGATTATGTCTCTATGTGAGAATGATTATATAAAAACTGATATAACAAATTAAAACTGTATAACTGTAAAAATCTAGAAAAATTGTAACAGGAGAGGTTAATGTAATGCACATTAAAGAGTCACCCTCTTTCAGCTCAAGTCTACCTCACAATCATCTCAAATGTGTGTGGATGGCTGTGAACAGAAGGGAGGGAGTGGGTGGGGCAGGGCAGAACAGGGGGGACGAGCAACTGTCATCTGTCAGCGCCCATGATGGCTCTCACTAAATATCAGGGGGAAATTGTAGGATTTTTATTGCTGACAAAGTTAAATTAATATGAATTATGAATACAATAGTGGGGAAAGCCATGCAACACCCTCAAACTCTTACACCATGGACACAAACACTCACGACCCATGAATGCCTTTCTAAACTACTATGTGATCTTACAGTTTGAAGCATCTGTCACAGGAAAGCACCACGTGCTGTCATGAATAATTAAGAGAAATGTCTTCTCATTGGATAAGAACATGCAGTCTCATAAATAATTATGACATCAACGTGTCAACTATGGACTAGTGTTTCACCACGTCATAATCTGTGACACTGACATGAACATTTTTAAAACTAGAAAAAAAAAAAAATCTCTACATTATCCAGTTTTCTCCTACAGTTAAAATTAATGGACTGTGTTAATCCTGACTGTGATGAGACTGAGTGTTTAAAGAGTGTTAAATGTTGATCATGATTAAAAGTGTGGTTTTCAGTGTGACTATCAGTACTGCAGTATCACCTTAATGAGGAGCAGCTCATGTGTTCAATCATTTACAGATCAATCACATGAACTCCCAGCAGCAGGAGAAAAAGAGCAAACGCTTCAAAAAGAAACATTCATTCTCTTACATCATATGAACAGACGTGATATAAAATTGATGAATGGTAATTTGATCATGTTGTTTCAATAGATTTACTTGTAATAATAGTTACGTTGTAATAATAGTTACGTTTTTATGTTACTTTATGAGTTATTGAAATTGCATAAAAGATGAATTTGATCAATATAAATGTGAATTAAATGAGATTCCTCTTCAGTTATCAGAAATTAATATTCTTTGTTTTGCTTATCTTTCTGCACCTCTTTTTCCATGATCATGTTTATTGTTAGTGTTTATTTGTTTGTGTACTATTTTATTCCATAAGGTTAGGGTTTTTGTGTTTAAATCAGTGTCCAACAAAGGTGTCGTGTGATGCAGTGGCGAGGCCAGAAATTTTAAAGTGAGTGGACTATTCTGTCCTCTGCAGGCGTTGGGCAGCATATACAGATAGATAAACATTTTAATGTGATGAAGAGGCTTCATTGCTTTGCGTGCTTGACGCTATGAATAATTAACAAATACAGTTTTTCGAATGGTAGTTTAACTAAACCTATGGCAAACAGCGCCATCTAGCGGGGAGGAAGGATTACGTTAGATATGACATGATACTGACCTTAGTGAAATAGGGCCGACCTCAATGCCTACTCTAAAATTACATCATTTTACAATACATGGGATGAAAATAATGACAATTAAGATTAGTGAAATGTGATTTATTGTCAGCCCACAGTTTCACGAAAACAAAATCCATTCATAAATAAAATAACCAATGAAAAAAATATGAAAAATAAACAAAGATAAACAATCAAAGGCGGAGCATAAAAGCGTTTTGCAGCGTTGAGCAATGTAGCCAATCACAGACATGTCTGTTGATTTCTTAAACACAATGGCCAATCAGAGGTGTTTAAGTTAGAAACCACTCACCGTTCCAGTGTTGAGTTCTGCACGCTCGTAAATCCTCTCATTATAACAAAGTGTAGACATTATGTAAATAAGAGATTTATTGAGCAGTGTGAACAGCTTCATGGATTATAATGGAACTTCATGAGATTGAATCATCGCGATGAACTAAGATGAGTGACAGCTTTTTAGTGATTATAAAGGGATCGCTCTAGACTTTCTAGAGTATATATAATACATTCAGAATTTGAAAAAATCTTTTGTTTTTCATTCTTAACCGGGAGTGACATCTGCTAAATTCACGTATTTGAGTAAGGATTATTGTCATTTGTGTGTGATTTTTCACCTTATTATTTGGTGTCTCATTTGATTCATTCATTATATTCATTGATTCATTCATTATATGTTAATTACAATCCCAAACACTCGGGTTTGGTCTCACTAATGTATTAACATTTATATCAAATTAAAATTAATATAGAAAAAAGTCTAAATATAAATGTTTATCATACATGCATTATAAATGCATATATTTGAAAATACATTTCTCACACAAATGTCATAAAAACGGTTACGTAGACCACAAATCAGGTCAGAGAGGTGGAGGGTTTAAAAGCTGAAGTGTGACATTCATATTTTTTATTAAACCAGTAATTTATAATGTTTAAGTAAGAAATGTTATAATGTTTTAACAGTGATTATTGTTCTCAGTGATACTTACCAAGCTGATCTAGTTTCTGTAACCACAGGCAGCAGCTTCTGAAGAACTTCATCTGCTGTGTTTTCTGTGTCACTATTTGAATAAAAAATAAGGTAATTATTAATGCTAATAATAATAATATCATAAGTAAATAATACATTACATACCTTACTAAATACCCTCATATATTTTTTAATTAAACACTGCTTTATAAAGGACATGTGAAAATGTTTTTTTAGTATCTAACCGTAGAAGCTACTAAACATATTCAGCAACACAGATTTGTTTTTTCTTTTTCTTGTCAATGTTGCTGTGGCAGGTCTATTAGTCCTTACACTACAACACTTAGGGGCGGTTTCCCGGACAGGGTTTAAATTAACCCAGGAGTAGGCCTTAATCTAGAATAGTTAATCGTGTCTTAAAAAATGGCTTTCTGAAACACAGATTAAGTGCAGATTACTAAAACCTGGACTATGGAGTCCTGAGTTAAAATAAACCGGACTAATTTAAAACCAACTGTGCTAATCTGAATTAGAATGAGAGAGGTTGGAATGAACCAAGAAAAGCTTAAAATTGCATGGAACTGAGAAGCAAATCCAAGGAAAACAATGACAGCAGACAAAAGAAAAACTTTACTAAACAAGAGACAGTTCTTTTAAAACAAGCAAAATACATCAGTTGTGAAAAAAAAGAAATGTCTGTTTGTAATGAATTCTATGCATTCTATGAATTTAATGCATTGACTAAGATTGAGCAATAGCTACATTTGTTACAGAAAGTATTATTTTTAGTTAATGTTAGTTAAGAAATACAACTGATCATTGTTAGTTTTATCTCAGGTCCATTAAATAAGTTCTTTTGATTTTAGTAATGTTATTAAACAGTAACTAAGAAATTAACATTAACTAAGAATAATTAATGCTTTATACGTATTTTTCATTGTCGGTTTGATAATAATGAATTAACATGTAAACTAATGAAGCCTTATGTCTTAAGGTTTTACTGAACAATAACAAATAATCAGAACATTTCTAATCATTAGGGCATGTTGTAGTCCAGATTAAAATATAAAAATGTTTAAGTTTGAAAATAAATAGCCTATTAAGTCTTTAAGTATTAAGTATTTGGTGCTGTGATGAACAACATTGAGATTACAAAAAAATGAATGGCTATTTGAAGCATTTTAAAAACTTCACTAGCGCAGTTGCTTTGTTTGCGGGGTTTCTGGGGTAACCGCTGCATTCTGCTGTTCCATCAGCGCCCTCTGCTGTCAGAGAGTGAACGTGCACTTTCATTCAGCGCGTCTCCTTCACTCGTTCCGCCATGTGCTTCTCGTGCGCGTTGGGCTTGTTTACATCTGAGCGCGTGTCCCTTTGACGCAGAATACAACGGTGTTGTGCATTTTATACGGTTGATGGGTAAAGTATTCTTAAATGCATTATAAAAATTTTAATAATTGGTAATAAATTATTATTTACGGTATTTTGAAGTGCCCACGATAACAATATCGTGCATATTCATTATCGTGATACATCGCATTACCGAATATCGGCACATGTCTATTCATAATGTTATAGATTGTAATGATTGTACTCAGTGTTACTTACTGATCATATCCAGCTCCAATTAAGCTGTACAAGTTAAACTCATGCATTGTCTCCTCTGAGGTCATCAACACAAAAACTAAAGCTGACCACTGAGATGAGGAGAGTTTCACTTTACGTAATCCTCCATAGGTTGTGATACGAGGTTGAGCTTCGTCCACTAGTGAAAGATCACCCAGTTCATTCAGACAGTGAAACAGATTGATGTATTTATCTGGAGAGGGATTCTCACTGATCTTTTCTTTAATATAGTCAGCTGTTTTCTTATTGTTGTGAGATCTGTTTCCTGTCTGTGTCTTTAGTTCTTGTAAGAGACTCTGATTAGACTCCACTGACAGACCCAGAAGGAAACGGAGGAAAAGGTCCAGATGCCCATTTTTACTGTCTAAAGCCTCATCCACAGCTCTCTGATGGAGATCAGATAGTGAAACTTTGTCTCCATTAGTTGGTTTGGTAATCTGGTCAAACACATTGATGTTCTTGTTTATAAAGGAGAGATGCACATATAGAGCTGCTAGATGTTCCTGAATGCTCAGATGAACAAAGCAGAAGACTTTCCCCTGATACAAGCCCAACTCCTCTCTGAAGATCTGAGTGCACAATCCTGAGTACACTGATGCTTCTGTCACATCAATGCCACACTCTCTCAGGTCTTCCTCATAGAAGATCAGGTTTCCTTTCACAAGCTGCTGATAAGCCAGTTTCCCCAGTTTGACAATCATGTCTTCATCTTTCATGTCTTCATCTTTCACGTTCTTCTCATAGTCCTTCTCGTGTTTGATGTTGGTCTGAATGATCAGGAAGTGTGTGTACATTTGAGTGAGAGTCTTGGGAATCTCTTCACTCTCTGCTTCACTCAACATCTTCTCTAGAACAGTGGCTGAGATCCAGCAAAACACTGGCATGTGACACATAATAAAGAGGCTCCTTGATGACTCCAGGTGTGAGATGATCCTGTCGGCCAGACGCTGATCACTGACTCTCTTCCTGAAGTATTCCTCCTTCTGTGGGTCACTGAAGCCTCGTACCTCTGTCACTCGATGGACACACTCAGAGGGGACGAGATCAGCTGCTGCTGGTCTGGAGGTGATCCAGATGAGAGCAGAGGGAAGCAGATTCCCCACAATGAGGTTCATCAGCAGCACGTCCACTGAGGCTGATTCAGTCACATCACACAACCTCACATCGCTCTGAAAATCCAGAGACAGACGACACTCATCCAGACCATCAAAGATGAATGAAACTTTATACTTATCACTGGATATTTCCATTTCTTTTGTTTCAGGGAAAAAGACATGAAGAAGATCTGAAAGACTGAGTGTTTTGTCCTTCATCAAGTTGAGCTCTCTGAAAGGAAGTGGAAATATGAGCTGGACGTCCTGATTCTCTTTCTCTTCAGCCCAGTCCAGGATGAACTTCTGCACAGAAACTGTTTTTCCAATGCCAGCGACTCCCTTTGTCAGCACAGTTCTGATGGGTTTGTCTTGTCCAGGTAAAGGTCTAAAGATGTCACTGCATTTGATCGGTGTGTCCTCTGTTTCTGCTCTCCTGGACTGTGTCTCAATCTGTCTCACCTCATGCTCATTACTGATCTCTCCACTTTCACTCTCTGTGATGTAGAGCTCTGTGTAGATCTCATTCAGGAGTGTTGGGTTTCCCTGCTTTGATATTCCCTCATACAAACACTCAAACTTCTTCCTCAGATTTGATCTCAATGTGTTGAGGACTTGAGCAGGTTTAGAGTCATGGCTGTAAGATTAAAATACCAGATTATTACACAAGTTAATGTAAAATAAACAGTCATAAATGACAAAAAATGATTTTTTGTTTGCTGTATTATGAGACATAGAACATCATTAGGTTTCTGAAATGTTTCAATGATTAATCATGTGTTTGAGTGATGTGTGATGTGATGCAGCACATAAAATTAAACAACAACAATAAAAGTCCAACATTTTACCTGAAGCCTGGATTCATGCTTTCATTAAAGTCTTGTGGTTGGATCACAGGCGTGAACACAGTTTTGTTTTTAACTGTTCTGGATAGAAGATTTGACCTTAAATTAGAATGAAGAGGGTAAAGAATCAGACACACTGATATTGATGTAATTGTGCCATTAACTGAGTAACAGACCAACAGCTTTACAGTGTGTGAATGTAGTAACAATAAGATACATAGAGCTTTGCACAAGGACTCAATGATAATCATTAATAGACTGAAACTTGCAGCATTGTAACTCATTAGAGTGCTGTATATTAATAACGATTTCATAAAAATCAAAAACAACTTAGAAATGATATACCTGAGATCAGGTTGTTTGTCTCCACTCTTAAACATAGTTCGTGGGTGATCCATAGAGCAGTCACTCTTCATAGACACACAGCTGGACTCTGGTTTTGATCTCTTCTGCTGGACTGAACTGGTTTTAAAACTAAGTAAAATAAAAGCATACAGACTTAAATATGTTGTGCACTTTTACTGGATACTTTTGTCTTAGAAAAGACCAGGGAGTGTTGTAATTAGGGCTGCATGATTAATCGAAATGAAACTGTCATTGTGATTTTGCTTAGTGCGATTATGAAATGACAACGGCTGAATTTCCCCCCCCCTGATTTTTAATTAAATAAATAGGCTATGTACACAGCGCGACAGCGTGTTAGTGAAGAGCGGCTCTGTGATCAGCAGTAAATGCTGCTCTATCTCTGAAAGCACTGCGAGTTTTAGTCACTCATATTGAAAAAGCAATACGCGTCAAACAGTGTGAGTGATTTAGTGGTGCTGCGTCTTTTCTCTCTCTCGTCAAACATACAGTAAAGCGGCATCACAAACAGCTCGCGAGCAACAAAACTAAGTTCTTTTTGGCTGATTATAGTGCTTTAACAGTCAAAAATACAAAATTATGTCAAAATTCCGGTCTTGGTGAGTATCTTCGTAAACACAGCTGGTTATGTCTTAAATAAACATAAGCAGTTGATAAAGAAAACGTATGTGATGGTATAATGAAAAAAGTAATGGATCTCTGCACTAGCTCTTAAAGTGACAGCAGCAGTGTCTGCCGTTAATGTTGATAAAACAACAAAAGATAGCTTTAATTGTCAGAAATCAGGATTAATAGCCTATCCATTTAATTTATACAGGACTAAAAGACTATCCAGTGTTATTTTACATTTGATTACTTTATTCAGTGTGAATAATAGTGTTAGACCTACCTCAAAAAACTTTTCTCTTTATCTCATTTGTATCTTTATTCTATTGTATTTATTTGCGCTACTTTTTTTTTTTTTAATTAAAGGGTTAGTTCACCCAAAAATGAAAATTCTGTCATTAATTCAGGGTTCATACACATTACAAATCATACAAATCCATGTTTAAATGTCAAATCACAGCATATCTTAACTAATTAATGACAAGCTATGTAGTTTGATGCAAAATAAACGCTGACACACCAGTAAGACCGTTAGATAAAATACTGTGTCTGACCCTGGCAAGAGATTAACATGCATCAATGGGAGGCAATGCTGTTAAAAAAGGTGTACAGTAACACTGACTGTAACTTTACAAGGTTGCGGGGCTAGAGAAAAACTTTTGGAATACAAAATTTGGTAACTAAGAAGATTTAAAAACAACTTTGCCTCCTAGTCCTATTTACCATCAATCTCAATGGAAAACCATCAATCATCAACAAGATAACATCCCTATTTAAATTCCCCAAAAACAGTTGTGTTTATTTATTCATTTCTGCAATTTACACCTGTACAAACTGCAACTGCCAGACATTACCCCATGCCAGGGTCAGAAATAAACTTTTCCAATATGGGGCCCCTTGCAATTGATTTCCAGGGACATTTTATTTATTTATAAGTGCAATTTTTTTATGATTATCTGTGTTGTCGTCTGTCAAATACTTAACTTTAACCAATTACTTAAGTCAATCAGAACACTATATAGACTGTTACCAATAAAATTTTAGCATTAACAAAAGCCATCTTTACACTGCAACGGTGGAACAGAAGCTGCACCTGAAATAGCATAAATGTTTATTTACACAGACCGTTTAATGTTACTCAAATTATAAAATGATGTGGTAACTCTTTACAGAGTCATTTTTGTCAATTAATGCTCTTGATAATGTAATAATGATTATTGATGTCGATTAATAGATACATAAAATGTTTTTGTGTTTGGGGAAACTGAACGTCATATTCTGGCTACACAGATAAAACAATCTTAGAACCATTTATGAATTATTTTAATGCTTTTTACACATTAGAAAATGAAGACTTCATTTGATCTTACCAGCATGATGAATAAATTATATTAACTGGAATAAACTGTATTCAAGGGAGCAGAGAACGGGACCGATTGTGAAGCTGTCCATAACTTGGGTGTAGCGCGAGTTTAAGCGCTCTCACAAACACTCCTGTTAAAATCACAGAAGCTGATGACACTGCGACATGAATCTCTTACATCCAATCTGCACTTTGTTTGTTGTTTATTATGGGAAAATTCGCGAGTTTCAGTCAGAATTCAGACAGATTGGTCAAAGTCGCTATTTTTGTTTTGTTTTTGTGCACAAAAAGTATTCTCGTCTCTTCATAACATTAAGGTTGAACCACTGCAGTCACATGACTGTTTTAACAATGTCTTTAGTACCTTTCTGGACCTTGAAAGTGTTATTGCTGTCTATGGACGAGTCATATACCTCTCGGATTTCATCAAAAATATCTTAATTTGTGTTCTGAAGATGAACGAAGGTCTTACGGGTGTGGAACAACATGAGGGTGAGTAATAAATGACAGAATTTTCATTGTTGGGTGAACTAACCCTTTAATTTAAAGATTGAAATCAAGCTTCCTTGTGTTGTGTAAACTCTTCAGCAACAAAACTACCCCATTGTAGAAACACAAACACAATGAGTGAGCAAACATTTAGGTGAGATAAATGCAATAAAAAATAAACAAATAAAAAAAATGCAGGCAACCATACAGGTTTTTTTTTTTTTTTTTTCCGTAAAACACTTTTCTGTAAAATAAAATATTATTATTTTCTTATTCCTATATTTTTATATTTATGCTTAAATACTCTATTTTTATTTTTAATAATAAAAGTGTTATTGTGTAGTATTTGTGTAGTATTTTTATTTTGAAATAACAATCATAATTATTATTAGACATATTAATATATAATTGTGCAGCCCAACAAACAACATACTGTATGTATATTCATTTGTTTAAAAAACAAAAAAACACAATTAGATTTTATCCCCAAATCGTGCAGCCCTAGTTGTAACACTTTTGCTTTAACGTCTGTAACTCAGTGTAACTTACTGGTTTGCAAATGTTAAGCATGAATCAAAAAATGTACCAAAGCGACTGAGAAAAATGGTAATATTAGGAATTCAAAACAAACTAATTGAAAACAACTATAGAATTATAGAATGATTCAACTCAGGTGAACATGAACCGTGATCACATGACTCTTTTGAATGGCATAATGGAGGATGAAGGCTCAACTGACTCAAGAGACCAATGTTTTGCTGACCTTTAAAGATAAACCACCTTACTGTGCTCTTGTAACGTACTCTTGGTGTGAAACATGTTCTGACCGGACACTTTCAACAAATCTGAACCAGCAGTTAGAAAAATGTGCTCAATTTTACACCTAATCTATTATATAAAAGTGGAAAAAAAATCTCAGCTTCCATTAACTTGATGTCATTGCTAGGATTAGACTAAATGATTGATAAATTTGGCTTCTAATTCAAATATGTTATAACTTTTATATAAATGATATACCTGAGATCAGGCCGTTTGTCTCCACTCTTAAACACAGTTTGTGGGTGATCCATAGACCAGTCACTCTTCATAGACACACAGCTGGACTCTGGGTTTGAGCTCTTCTGCTGGACTGAACTGTGACAGAGAACAGATTCAGTTTAATCCTTGGTTTAACCTTTAAGTGGTTCCAAAAAACCTCACACACCGGATGCTCAAGGCAGTTGGACATAGTGGTGTATTAGAGGTAAAAAATGATATAAATACCGTTCGGTTTCTCGCACAAACCGATCGTTTCGTGTCTTAGGACATCAATGTGTCGTCACAAGCCGCAGGGTTTAATTTGGATTTGTCTGTGCATGTTTTTTTGACTCTTATAGATGGAGTTCCTATTGCCATGCATTATAAGACTGACAGACGGCAACGGTTGGAGTTAAAAATCATCATTTGTGTTCTACTGAAGAAACAAAGTCACCTACATCTTGGATGCCCTGGGGGTAAGCAGATAAACATCAAATTTTCATTTTTGGGTGAACTATCCCTTTAATGCACTGAGCTCTGCAGTCACAACACTCTACAACAGCAGAATGTTATCTTTAATTCTTATAAGCCTAATCCCTAGTCAAATTAGAATGATTTCTTAGTTTTATATATCATTTGTGATCGCATTTTCTATAGATATGATCAGACGTGAAGTCTACCAATGACATTAGAGCGATAGCACTAGGAACGCCCACAAGCGACTTCACTGTACAGAGACTAGCGACATGCAGCGACAAAGTCGCTGGCGGTGTGAACGGGGCTTAAGACCCTTTCACACTGAACGTGAATTTTCGGCGCAATGACACTCTTGAATCAAAACAATAGATCCCTATGAGACTATTCACACTGGGCGCGAGCATTCGCGATGCGAAAAAGCGAGGATTTTTTTTTCGACCTGTGTGCCGATTTTTCCCCCGCCGCTCCGCGATGAAACGGGCCGTCCAATTAGAGCTGCGCTTTAGATCACATGCCCGGAGCAGCTGCTGTTGCACAGAAGGGCGAGAGTGGTGGCGCTGTTTTGAAAACTAGTGTAAACAAACACCAAAGAAGAGTATCCAGGAGGAGATTATCATTGGTATCTGAGAACAGATTTATTCTCATGTGTTCTTTATACAGAATATAATTTCTACTCATTTTCCACTGTCCGTTCCATGTGCGCGAGTGTTTGATTATGAGCGCGTTCTAGATCTGTCAATCATGTAATCATATCTCCTGCTCTTCCATATATATAAAATGAGAAACATTTTCTACAGATGAAATATAAAGGCAAATAGACATAATTATGACGATATGTTTTCTTTGTGTTTTTTATGCAACTCATGGTATTTTTTATAACAATAAAGGATGTTTATGACAAATAAGCAGATTTAGCGTTCAATCCATTATAAAACGTACAAAGAATGCATGTCTGCCCATTATCAAATCAAAAACCACTTTAGATCATATTAGAAGTTATTACAATAACTCGATGGTTTAAAGTGTGTTTTGAGCAAAGACATTAATCATATAAATTTTGAATTGTACCTTGATGCTAATTGTACCTCTAATTATATTTTATGATGCATTCTTGTAAACATTATAGTTTGTGTTTCTAATGTAGTACCAAACTTTATTCATCTTAATTTAACGTTGTATATTATGCGGCGGACTATGTTAAAGCCATATACGAGACACATACATGAGGACAAATGCATTGTTGATCGGCGCCACCTAACGTGCAGGAGTGAATTAGCAGAAGATGATCAGTCGTTTCACGTTCGGTGTGAAAGGTACGTTCTTCCACGATTCGCCTCGCTTTTTCTCATCGCAGTGTGAAAGGGCCTTTACTAGGATGAAGAACAAATAGGGCACAGAAGATGCATAAAGATCATTTAATATTCAAACTTGATACAAAACATACCCAGGGCTCGACAATAAGGACTGCCCGATGGCCCGGGGCCAGTGTGAACGACGCTCGGGACAGTAGACGGAACGGTCACTTGCTGTGCTGTAGGGTGTGCGATATATATATTGTCTACGATATCGTAATTGTTGATTAAACGATCTGAAATTATCGAGCATGTCCCTTACTTTACAAAAAAACAAACAAAAACACGCTCATTGAGTGCACGCATGCACTACGTGTCCTAGTCTGGTAGGTTAGGCTAGTGCGCGTGCATATTTAGAGTGCACGCTTTCACTGCGTGATTTAGTCTACTAAAATGCCTTTAGAATGCCCCAAAATTCAAGATAAGGGACAAAAATGACCCTGTATTTCTTTCATATTTATATAATTTAATATAGTTAACCAATATTAAACAAAGAGCGCCGTTTTTGTCCAAATATCAGCGTGATTACAGTTTAAGAACCTAATATCAAGTGATTACATTTTAGAAACCAAATCGCCTGTTTCGCTCTATTTCGCCTACGAAAATAGTTTCAAAGTCCACAGCATTGTTTTGTCTCTGAGCAACACTTCCTGAATGAATCAGCCGTTTGAATGAATTGGTTGAATCGGTTGAATCTCAGTGACATTCGCTGCCACCTACTGGCCGGTTTAATTTCACATTTAAAGTGTATTTTCATTTTTTAAATAATTTCAAATAACAGTATTTAAATTTATATTTTCAGCATTTCAAAACATTATTTATGCATCTGTAACTGCTCTTGACTGATTCACTTTAATAAAGTTGAATCTATAGTTATATAGTTAGCTATATAGCCTACATTAGATTACAATTTCTGTACCTGAAAATCTCCTGTTTAAACCTACATGAAAAACTTGAAAAGCACTGTTTATTTCATTTAAATGTTTGTTCTGTTGTATTTATTTTTGCTATTACTCTTAATTTGATTATTTGTTACTATTTTATTACTTACTGTTTATTTGTCTAACAATATTTAAAATTTAAGTGAGTTGATCTAACAGCTTTTGGTGTCATATCCCTATTTATTAAGGTTATATGTATCAAAAACAATAACTAGGCTTATTTTATAGGCCCATTTTCTTTTCTTTTACTTTATTAATTTTTTTGTTGTGGGGCCAGTGAAAATTTTGGCGGGGCAAGTAAAAATTTGAACCACTGGCCCAACCGGGCCAGTAGAAAAAATCCTTAGCGTTGAGCCCTGCATACCTTTTGTGAGTTTTTGTTTTTAATGTTGATAATATTATTATACGAGCAAGAATGCAAATCCAAATATCCACACGATTGCAAATGTCACACTGATTTCATTGCGATAAACCTTCTGGGAGTTTTGGCTCCATACTGACCCAACTTTCAAACTGACAAAATCTGAACCAGCGGTTACAAAAATCTACTCAATTTCACACTAATTCTATTATATAAGGATGGAAAAAAAGCCTCAGCTTACATTTACTTGATGTCATTGCTAGTATTAGACTGACTGACTGATGAATTTTTCTTCTAATTCAAAAATATCATGCATAAATTTTATAGAAATGATATACCTGAGATCAGGCCGTTTGTCTCCACTCTTAAACATAGTTCGTGGGTTATCCATAGACCGGTCACTCTTCATAGACACACAGCTGGACTCTGGGTTTGATCTCTTCTTTTGGACTGAACTGTGACAGAGAACAGATTCAGTTTAATCCTTTAGATTACTGTGTTCATTCTTTATGATAGGAACCATATTAATGCAAACTTTAATTTTTTCATCAAAAACACTCTGAGGAAACTTTATGATCTTTTTATTTAATATTCCATGTTAGTTTTAAAACAATATCAGGCAAAAGTTTTTTCTGTAAACTTTTTCTTTGATCTGTGTGTTTGTTGAAAGTACCTGCATCCTGGAGAAAAATCTCCATCTCTGGATCCTTGTGAATCAGCCATGATGAAGCTGCAGGAGAATCTGATGAGTTTGATCTCCTCCACTGACTCTGAATGAACAAAACATTCAGACACTAAATTAAATGATTAAATTAATATAATTTAATCTTGCACAATTTAGCTGAACATATCTTGAGTGTGGGAGAAAAAGAATCATGTGACTGTGTTAACTTAACCTCAGTCATACGTTTACACATATGCTGTTAAACTTCTGAAGAATCACAGACATCACCAAACACAAAAGAAACATCGAAGCGAAAGAAACCCTTTATTAAAGATTTTATATCAAACAAACAATCACTTAAAATGTCCTCCAGAGATTCATATTAATATGAGGAAGTCACCACACATGAACACTCACCTTGATCAAACTTTTACAAGATACAGCTTCTCAAATCCTCCAGCTTTAACATCAGGAAGATATTTGTTCTTATTTTCTTTATTATTATTTGACAGCTGTTCTATTTTCCCTGAACATAGCACATACCGAACCGTACCAAAATCGTGACCCTAAAACCGTGATAAAAACCGAACAATAAGTAATTTGAACCGTTACACCCCTACTGCATTCCAATACAGTCTTTACTCCACGTCCTGTTAAAGGATTAGTTCACTTTAAAATGAAAATTATCCCAAGATATTACTCGCCCTCAAGCCATTCTATGTGTATATGACTTTCTTCTTTCTGATGAACACAATCGGAGTTATATTAATAAATATCCAGACGCATATTTCCATATTTCCATTCCAGATCCATATTTAACAAGTTATAAAGTAAAATAACTAGCTTCCGCTAGACCACCTTTCATATTCAACTTAGGAAGAAAGCATAACTGACGCTGCGTTTAGGCATTACATTTTCTTCGTAAATTGAAGGAAGGCGGTCTGGCGGAAACTCGATATTACAGATTTTGCTGCCGATTCAAATGCCACAGTCACATAATCCAATGTTGGATTATCAGGGCAACATATAAACTCTCCATTCTACTCCTGCAAGAAACCTCATAATGTTTTCCAAATTATTTCCATACCTTCAGATTATTATCTTCTCTTTCTTTTTTGAGAAAATCATCATTTTTGAAATTTCCACAGAAAACTTAACCCCCATTTCATCTCCCACATTTAAGCTTGTTGTCTTCTTTCTTGCATTTTCTTAACTACGTACATGATCCAGTTAAAAACTTTCCCTCCTATTCCCCTCTTGTGAAGTTTAATCATTAGCCCCTCTCTCTATAACATATCATAAGCCTTCTCCTTATCAAAAATACTGCCACCACAGACTCTTTATTTACTTGGGCTTTTCTTCCTTCATCCTCTAAACACAACACTGCATCAATTCTGTCCCTTCCTCTCCTAAATACACTTTTAGATTCTGTTACCATGTCTCTTTTCTCCAAGAAAAACATTAACCTCTCATTGACCATTCTTTCCATCAGTTTACACATATGCGAAGTCAACGCTTTAGTCCTGTAGTTTCCCATACTTTATTAAATAACATTAACAACTTCTCCTTACCTTCTCTATACTTAAATGTTTCAACATGATATAGCTTGTTTTCCTAGTTTTAGCTAATGATTTTTTTAACTCTCTTCTTAACTCTTTTTAACAATCTTAAACAATAAAGGAATAATATTGAACTCACTTTTGTCGAATGGACGCACACAGTCTGTGATAAACACATCAAACACTGCAGCGCGACTTCTCGAACAATCCTGCAGTGCAGAGCTCAACTGTTACAATAGTATGATAGTATCCAGCTGCAGACACGTTCCAGGATGTTAAATTACACGCGATTACGCGTTATATCGTCTGTACACGTAACGTCTAAAGAAATAAATGTCTTTAAGGCCTTCCATACAGGCCACGCATTTTTTCCATATCATATTCGTATTTTACTAACTTAAAATGGCGACGGGGGGACACTACTTTCACTTTCTATTTGAGAGAGAGAGAGAGAGAGCTACACATGTCACAGGCCAGAAATAAAGGCAAACCATAGAGCGAGTCTTAATTTTCTTTTGTTCAATGTAATACCAGCTATTTTAGCATGGATTTTATAGGATTTATATATGTACAATATTTAATAACAATGCCTGTATGAGTTTCTTTGTCCTATTTAACGCAAAAGAAGATATTTTGAAAAATGTTGGTGTCGGTGACCAAACCAATTCTGGTCCCCATTGACTTCCATCATAAGCCTATTTTTTCATACTATGGAAGTCAATGAGCAAAACGTCATTGTAGAATGCTTATGCACATTGTTTGTACGTGTTGTTTTTTTTATTATCGAAAACTTATAATTATTTGTTCTGTACAAATTCATATGTAAAAGAATGGTGATTTATAATCCACAATTTATCAAAGGAGGGAAAATTACCATAATTATGTTTTTTTTTTTTACTTCCCTATGTCTTGTGCGCATTAAAATCCCTCCACCATTAAATGTTATTCCTATCCTGTCCCTCTAATCCTTAAACTTTGTTCAAATCATGCTTTTTGCATGGATTATAATGATTTATGACTGCAAATTTCTTCCTTTCTCCCCAAACCTCTATTACCACATATTCCTGTTCCCAAACCTATAATTCTGTGAGGAATCTCTTGTTTAATAAACGTGACACACCCTCCACCTCCACCCTGTCTGGTCTTATTGCTACATTAAAAAAAAATAATAAAAAAATTCAAATTTTGCTTTAGTCAGGATTCTTGAATACAACGTCTGGTTTTTCCTTCTGCTGAATATAAACTGCTTAAAGTCCTGTCCATTTGAAATCTTCTCACATTACACTGAAGAAACAACATTATTAATATTATCTACCGACCCATGCTGAATCCTGACCCGACTGCACATTGAGCTCGTCTCTGACTTCTTCACATGCTATTGTGGCTTCTGGGGTCGTTTTTGTGAGAAAATACTACTTTCGCATCTGAAAAATGCTAAAACCGGAAGTGACAGCTGAGGAGAGTCAGTGCTGCAGAAGGTGGATCATACTGGGCCTTGGCGGCGAATGTCACCCCCAGACTTGATGTGCAGTGCCTGACTCTGACCCAGGCTTTCTGAACCCATATGTGCTCCAAATAGCCTATATGCACTTCAGACAGGAGCATGGACCTCTCCAGGCCAGCAGACATGAGTATGTTTAGGGCAGAGATCATTTATTACTCTGAGCTAAATACTTGTATGTATAAATAAACAGTAAATTAAAGATTTTAATATTAAAACAATCTGAATAATTTTGTTTCTCAATTACAAATTGCATATATTTAGGTCATGACTACCTATGTCACACTTTTTGATGCCACTGGTGTAAGACGATCAATATTGATATTTTGTCCCAATCTCCAGGCAATACCGCTACACAGCATACAGGCAAGTTGTCCGCTGGGCCTATGGCATTCTGGGCAGGCACATCAGGAAGGTTTTGAATGGCCCCATTTTAGTGACGATCAATAAAATAAAAAATCACAATCACAAATTGTCTTACTGTATAAAAACTTATTTATATAGAACTAAATCATAACAAAAGTTATCTTGTAACAATTGAATGATAATAATAAGTTCCGGCTGCATGGTTACGGTGAGGCCTGCATGCAGCAGCCTCAGACTAATAACATCTGCGCGGGAATCACACTAAAGTGTTGTTAACGTGTGTTGAATCGTGAATGCTGTGCTAGATACACACCAACAGCCTCATCCTTGTTGATCCTCTAGAGGGATCTGGAAATGGGAGCAGGTGTAGTGGAAGACAAGACAGTGCTGCGTTCTCCACCTGGAGTATCCCAGTCTCAGAGACTCCATGAGGGCTGATGCATGTTGGGAGAAGGAAGCAAAAGTTTAGATCACATTCATTGCTGACTCATGGTCTGACTTACTTAATGATATTTAGGAACTGACTGAAACTGCTAACCGTATGATGGCTTTTCCTTAACAGGACGGACTACACAGCCACCTTTGAGGAACCTTGGGTAGTGAACCGCATAACACACCTCACCATCACTGGATCGAGCAACTTCTCTGCTGCCATTGTGGTTGAAATGCAGGGCTGCCAAGAGAAGTCTGTAGAAAAAGTATAATTTGTACCCATTACAAGTTGTGCATATGTGAATAAACCCAGAAGTAAAAACAACATATAGAAAATTTGGAAAAACCTAATTTTTCTTGTATAGTGAGTTAAGGCGACGTGACTAAAAAGTTCCATTACCCATCGACAGGACAGAATATTCAAATAGAAGGTTGTAATATTTTTAGTTCAAGCTGTTTCAAGTGGTGATGATTCAACTTAATATTCATTTTTGAGAGTGGTATGCGATGTTGTTCAAATGTTAACAATCTTTGCGCAGCATCAATTACTGCACATTTAATGAAAGTTGGGCTGCTGTGTTAGACTGCATTAGTTTCAGAAAGTACTCACTCTTTCACCATCACATACTCACCTGCTGTACATCCCAAGGAAGGAGAATCCAGTGTGCTTTGGTGCGAAATGCAGGATGAGGGAATGAAATGCCTCCAGCCTTACAGTCACCTTCTCAATGATGACAACCTAATACTATTTATTGATTTTAATAAGGCATTTGATACAGCGGACCACAAATTCATGTTCGCAAAATTAGAATACTTTAAATTTGTAAATGTTTTTAGAAAGGCAATTCCAACCCTGAACACAGAGCGTAACAGCTCCGTTAAAATGATTCATGGGACTCCAGTAGATTTTCTCTTTCTAGGGGCGTCAGACAAGTTGCCAAATCTCACTGTTTCTGTTTCTGCTCATCACACAAGTTCTTTCTCCTTATGTAAATGTGAACTTCTTTCAAGCTATTAATGTGTTTGGGAATGAATTAAACATTTGTCAGTTGGCTGATGACACATCACTATTTTTTTTAAAAATGCTGCAGAGGTTAGCAGAGCAATTGGTACCATAAATAATTTCTCTAAGATACCTGGTCTCAACCTTAATATTATCAAATGTGAGATATTTCCACTTAACAGTGTTAACTTTGAGGAAATCCCTGCTAAGGAGGTCGTCACATATCTTGGTGTCAAACTTTGAAAAGATGAATCTTATCATGCTTCTCTTAACTTTCATCCCATTCTCAACAGTACAAAAATAAAGATGAAATTTTGGTTGCAGAGAGATTTGTCCATTTATACTCGTGTCTTATTGTCTAAATCTGAAGGTTTATCATAAATCTCCCAAGCTCTATTTGTACCAAAGACATTTACCAAAGTGTTTGACAAGATATTATTTGATTTTGTTTAAAGAATAATATATTATGCAATTAACATTATTTGAATGTTGTGGATTTCATGACTTTGAATAACACCTTTAAAATGAAGTGGTTAAATTGTTTAGTTGTTCTCTGTGGAATATTTTTCCTGACCACATTAATTTAATCAACTTGGTGGTATCAATTTTTTTCTTAGATGCAGTTTTGATGTTAACAAAATACATCTTAGATTATCTAATTTTCACAGACAAGACCTTTTGACTTTGTGTTTGATTTTTAAACATAACTTTTCTCCTCACTCCTTTTTTATTTGGAATAATAAGAATATCTGCTTTTTAAACATTGGTTTGAGTCTGATTTATTATTAATTGGTCAGCTGTTGAATTCGAATGGTCAACTTTTGAGTATTAATGAACTATGTCTTAAATTTAAGTGCCATATTTCAGTTAAAGAATATTGTATTGTCATGAATTCTGTTTGTCAAAATACTCTCTCTGTTCAGAAATCAGGGCACTTGGTGTAACACTGTAGGAAGGAGGGTCTCCATACATTTGTTTTTAGATCAATTTGATTTAATTAATGATAAGTGCAGTAACCAGTCGATTAGATCTCTTTAATTAATATCTCTTCTCCTCCATCATAAAATTGTTTGCGTTAGTATGTTTCCTTCTTTTTTGTGGGAATTTTTTTGGGGAGTTCTTAGTTTATATATAACAAATAAAACTAAAGTAGTATCATTTAAAATTGTTGACAGAATATATCCCGTGAAAGACACATTATAGCATTTTCATTACAAATGCTCTTGTTGTAATTGTGAAAGAGAGTCTATTGTGCATTCATTTTTTGAATGCCCCTGATCATCTTTCTTTCTGCTTTTATGTCATTTGACAAGTATGAAAATGTATATAAACATTTAGTCATGATCAAATTACTTCAAGACTTGAAGGTGTCTGTTTTCTCCTCATGTTTATAACTTATTTGTCTCTCTCTGGTCTGCACTTTAATCTGTTGGCTCATAAAGTTTCTTTCACAGATTTACATTCACTATATCTATCTCTCCAATCCAGACTCATCACTACAGCGTTTACTGAATTCCAGTATTTTATTATTGATGGACTTTGATGATGGATCCTCCCTCTCTCTCTGCTCGACAGACACTGATCATTTGGGATCAGGTGACTCCCATGATCACTCGTCATTCCTGATTGGGTACCAAGTGGAAGAGGATACAGTGTCTTTGTTAGTAAATCATTTATGTTTTTAAAAAGAAATACTAAATACATTAATACAAAACCAATACAATTATCACAAAAAATATGATGTATACACAAGTTTCCATTATGTGAGCTTGAATTTTTTTTCTTCATAATCATGAAAAATGAATCTTTTATTAGTCTTTGTCTTCCTCTGCTGGTACAACACAAACAAACACATTCAGGCTCTATATTTTCTCTAACAAAACTTCAACATTTTTGAGTTTATACTGTGCATTTATACAAAAAAACAAAAAAAACTTCCATGGCCACAGGTGTATAAAATCAAGTACCATGCAGACTGCTTCTACAAACATTTGTGAAAGAATGGGTCGCTCTCAGGAGCTCAGTGAATTCAAGCTTAAGTCCATTTGTGAAATTTCCTCACTACTAAATATTCCACGGTCAACTGTTAGTGGTATCATAACAAAGTGGAAGCAATTGGGAACAACAGCAACTCAGCCACATGGTAGGCCACGTAAAATCACAGAGCGGGGTCAGCGCATGCTGAGGCGCACAGTGCGCAGAAGTTGGCAACTTTCTGCAGAGTCAATAGCTACAGACCTCCAAACTTCGTTTGGCCTTCAGATTAGCTGAAGAACAGTGCGTAGAGAGCTTCATGGAATGGGTTTCCATGGCCGAGCACATGCATCCAAGCCTTACATCACCAAGTGCAATGCAAAGCGTCGGATGCAGTGGTGTAAAGCACGCCGCCACTGGACTCTAGAGCAGTGGAGACGTGTTCTCTGGAGTGACCAATCACGCTTCTCCGTCTGGCAATCCGATGGACGAGTCTGGGTTTGGTGGTTGCCAGGAGAACGGTACTTGCCTGACTGCATTGTGCCAAGTGTAAAGTTTGGTGGAGGGGGATTTTGGCGTGGGGTTGTTTTTCTGGGGTTGGGCATGGCTCCTTAGGATGCATCTGCAAAGGGTGGGCCAACTCCATACTAAACCCTACGGATTAAGAATGGGATGTCATTAAAAATCATGTGCATGTACAGGCAGACGTCCCAAAACTTTTGGCAATATAGTGTATATTATTTCATTTTCAAACATGATAATATAGCTTCTATCTGATGCTCAAAGTCACTTTACAAAATCAAAAGGACATGAAAGGTCTCTTTCACACAACGGACAGCTGATACAGAACCAGCAGAAATGATCATTACAATCCACTACAAATTTAAAGGGGTCCTATAATGCCCCTTTTTACAAGATGTAAAATAAATCTATGATGTCCCTAGAGTGTGTATGTGAATTTCTATCTCAAAATACCCCACAGATATTTTTTATAGCATGTTAAAATTGTCACTTTTTGAGGGTGAGCAAAAACGTGTCGTTTTTGTGTGTGTCCCTTTAAATGCAAATGAGCTGCTGCTCCTGGCTCCCTTTCAAGAAGAGGGCAGAGCTTCAAGAGCTCATGTTATGCCAAGTTTACACTACAGGATTTTAAGCCCAATTTAAGCCCAATTTGCAAGTTAACGAGCTCGCCGACAGGTCTGGCTGTGATCAGGGGGAAATCAGTGGGTGATCGGCGCTCGCCGATCTTTATGTGTGAACTACTCAACGACGCATCAAAGAGGCTCGCTGACGTGTCGCCGACACCTCACTGACGCCAGACAAATATCTAGCATGCTAAATATCTGGAGCTGTCAGCCGACTCAATATCCTGTGGTGTCACGTGTCGCGACGCAACAGCCAATGAAATATACACTGATGTCTATGGAAGCAGCAATAACAATCCACTCAAATAGCCTATAATTTGCTGACGTTTATTAATATCAGATACACATTGTGTAAGTAACTATAAAGCTCACTCTATTCTTCTCCCAGTTCACCGGCCACATGTATTTCGGTACAAATGGATGAATTCACGTGCGGTAGACTATAAATCCAACTCTGGGACTCTCTGAACTAAAGCGCAAACAAACAAGTCAGCGCCCATCTCGCGTAATATATTTAGAGCAAGATCATAATGTAGGTTTTTAAATGACAAAACACTCACTTGCAAATATATGAGAATCGGAATATCAGATAGTTGATGACATGGCGAGAAAAGCGATACATCTGTCATACAGTGTGGCCGCGGTGTGTCACGTGACAATCATGACGCGTTGTAATGGAACCAATAAAAGAAACATTTTAATGGTGGCCTTAACTCTGGGAGATCAGCCAGAATATTTTAAACATATGTGTGAAAGGGTTCATTTAATTTTAATTAAATGTAATTCAAAATTTAATCTAATTTCTTCCCAATGTCCATTTTCGTATTAAGTCGTTGGATGACAGAGTTGTTGTCAGCTCGTGTAGTGTGTAACCCCCTGTTACGGATCATTTACGTAGTGTCACGTAGTGTGAACACCACAACAACTTCAAGACTCCGCAGCAAGTCGTAGTATGAACAGCACAGCGATCTGCCAATGTTTAATGTCCTGTAGTGTAAACTTGGCATTAACAACTTGGCATTTCAAGACTTGAAGGTGTCTGTTTTCTCCTCATGTTTATAACGTATTTGTCTCTCTCTGGTCTGAGCTTTAATGTGTTAATAATAATAAATAATAATAATAAGTTTATTTTATATAGCGCCTTTCTGCGAACTCAAGGTCGCTTTACAATGTTATAACACATAAATGACAGCAGACAGGAAAACAATACGAAAACATAAAAGGCAAAACACATAACATCATACAGTCAGAGGTCAGAGAAGCAAGAAACAAAAGGATAAGTTTTAAGGTAGGTTTTGAAATCATGTAATGATGAGAGATCTCGAATGTGCTTGGGAATGGAGTTCCAGAGTGTGGGGGCAGAGATGTAAAATGCACGACCACCAAATGATGCTAGTTTGTGACGTGGAACCAACAACAGACCAGTATCAGAAGATCTTAATGTACGCGTAGGAGAGTAGGTTTGAATGAGATCAGAAATATACTGGGGGGCAAGACCATGAAGTGCTTTGAATGTGATGAGGTGTATTTTGTATTGAATTTGAAAACGAACAGGTAGCCAGTGGAGTCTGTGTAGAATGGGAGTAATGTGAGAAGATTTCTTTGAATAAGTGAGAACCCTAGCTGCAGAGTTTTGAATGTATTGGAGCTTATTAATTGTTGTGTTTGGTAAACCATAGAAAAGAGAATTACAATAGTCGAATCGGGAAGTAATGAAGGCGTGAACCAGTGTCTCAGCATCATTAGTATGTAAGAAGGGACGTAAACGTGCAATATTACGGAGGTGAAAGAAGGCAGACTTAGTGAGTGAAGAGATGTGTGGAAGGAAGGAGAGAGATGAGTCAAAGATTATACCCAGGTTTTTAACGGAGGTGGAAGGTTGAACCAAGACTCCTGCAATGTTAACACTGTCAAGACAGAAACGAGATACAGATTTTGGTGAACCAACAATTAGTAGATCTGTTTTATCTGTGTTGAGTTTGAAAAAGTTACTGGTCATCCAAGCATTTATATCATTAATACAAGCAGATATGGAGTTGATGAGAAAAGGAGAGTTGTGTTGAAAACTAATATAGAGTTGTTGTGTTGTGCTGTGTTGGCTCATAAAGTTTCTTTCACAGATTTACATTCACTCTTCTATATCTATTGCTCCAGTCCAGACTCATCACTACACTAGTGACTGATCTCCACCTGTCAAACTAACATGGAGCGTTAACTGAATTCCAGTATTTTATTATTGATGGACTTTGATGATGGATCCTCCTCTCTCTGCTCGACAGACCTGATCATTTGGGATCAGGTGACTCCCATGATCACTCGCCATTCCTGATGGGTTACCAAGTGGAAGAGGATACAGTATCTTTGTTAGTAAATCATTTATGTTTTTAAAAAGATATACTAAATACATTAATACAAAACCAATACAATACAACAAAAAGATGATGTACACACTCAAGTTTCCATTATGTCTAAGCTTGAATTTATTTTTTCATAATCATGAAAAATGAATCTTTCATAAGTCTTTGTCTCCCTCTGCTGGTACAACACAAACACAAACATATTCAGTCTCTATATTTTCAAGAAGAAGTGACAACATGTAGAATGCAACAGGACGTTTCTGAATGGTTAGTTGATGAATTTATGTAGCTGATGTGGAGTTAACTATCTTCAAGTCATTGATTAGCATATTCTGCATATGCACTGATTAGCATATACTAACATTTTAGGGGCAATCGTGGCCTAATAGGGGCAGTCATGGCCTAATGGTTAGAGAGTCGGACTTGTAACCCAAAGGCTGCAGGTTTGAGTCTCTGCACCGGCAGGAATTGTCGTGGGGGGAGTGAATGTACAGCGCTCTCTTCCACCCTCAATACCATGACTGAGGTGAAAGGCAAGGCACCGATACTCCCAACTGCTCCCTGGCACCATAGCAAAAATGGCTGCCCACTGCTCCGGGTGTGTGCTTATGGTGTGTGTGTGTGTGTGTGCTTGTTCACTGCACACTGCTGTGTGTGTGTGCACTTGGATGGCATAAATGTAGAGCACAAATTCTGAGTATGGGACACCATACTTGGCTACATGTCAGGTCACTTTCACTTTCACTTTCATTCTGTCATGATCATCTATAATTCGCTCGTGTGGGAACTGCTGTAAGATCCTATAGAGCCAGAGAATATATGCTGCATGAAGACAGAACAGGTATAGTTTAGTTTAATTACGGTTATAACTTATGTTGTCATGCTTTTATGATATGCTATTGCATTTGTGTTACATACTGTATTGCAATGGATGCAACAGCTTGAGCAGGCTTCCAAATGTGCTCCACTACAACAACTCTTCCTCTTCTCTAAAGCATGGTCTCACCCCTTTTGTTGCATGTTCCTGGGGGCAGGGTTTATGTAAATTTTAGGGTTAGTAATGTCACTAAGAAGCTAGAAGCTCATTGTAGTCCCTACCAGCCGTTTGTTGTATCCCTCTTTGCTTTGAACTCTGAGCATCATAACTTTGCAGATGTTGTTTATACTCTAACAGCAACATTACACAGTAACTAAAGTTAAAAAAGTGAAATCATAATCAACCACCCCTTTAATGTCAGTTAATAACAAACAACCCAAATCTTATCATGAATTATCACACACATAGAGACAGTTAAAGTGAAGCCGAAAATAACATCATTTTCACAATCAGTCACAACACTATGAGCAGAATTAAACACATATTAAAGTTCAGAGAACTACAGAAACTGAAGCTGAATTTAAGACTCACTATCTGATGATCTCAGACAAAATATTCACACACACATGGTGTTACTGAACCTGGTACAATTTCCTTTTATTTCTAGTGAGTAAAACAGCCATTTAAATTTTAAATAAAAATATGATGATGAAAATTGTTAATAACTATTCTTACATTAGTGTCTCCAGTTTATAATGTGGATTATCCTCCAGATCAGAGAGCAGCTTCACTCCTGAGTCTTCTAGATTATTCAGATCCAGTTTTCTCAGGTATGAGGGGTTTGATCTCAGAGCTGAAGCCAGAGCAGCACAACCTTCATCTGTGACACCACACTCAATCAACCTGTAGAGAACAATGACACACTCTTCACTCTCTCAGATCAGACACACAGATCAGATCAACAGACTTCATTATTTAAAAATGCACAGATCACCATGTTTGATGTATGTGAGATTTGCCATGTTATTTGTGTGCGTTTGTGTGAGAGGGAAAGCTTATATAAACACTTATATAACAAATTATTTATATCACATTAAATAATATGTAAAGATGATCACAGAAAAAAGATGGATGTGATGGTCATTAACGATTCTTGTTCTTCATGTATCAAAGTCCTGACTGCTGATATTTCGTGTTTTTAAAGTAAAGAGTGTTAAATCGTTTATAGATCAATCACTCAATCACATCAACTCAAGAAAGAAATATTAAAACACTTGAACACAGAAAAATATTATTTCTTACACTTCATTTAAACAGATGTGACATTAAAACTGCAGTCCATTAGTTCTGCCTCTTTGTCGCCATCTCTGTTCGAAACCTGCAATTGCAGTTATTTGCATAATTATCATCTTTTTGTGGGTTGTGCATCGGCACGGCTCCTCAGTGCGGATGAATGTAATGTTTGCTGTCAGTCACTACATCGGTGTGGATACTGTACTTCGGAATCACAGATTCTACATCTTGGAAGTATGACCAAAATGAGAATTTTCACCGGAGAATGTCATCTGAACAAGTAAGTAACAAATCTGCCACTTTTGTTCTGACCAACTGAGAGGAAAAAAAACATTACAATAAATCATGCTACCAATGGTGATTAAATCTAACGATCGCTTAGCTCATATCACATCAAACTGTGCAAATTATTATTATTGTTATACTTTGTTCTCAAATTGTAAATGTTAACAACATCAGCATTGCGTGACTATGTGTATTTAGTATGTATTAGCATTACCTGTAGATTTCAATTTCTGTAGAGTCTAATCACTAATTGTTCATTTGTCATACCATACAATCCGCCATCAAAATGATAAGTTTATTTATTCAAGCTGCTGTGAGAAAAGGCTATAAATGATGTGCAATCTGCAGCATCCTCACATAATATAGCCTACTAGCTGGGACTTGTTCCTTATGTAAACAAACGTGACGTAATGATGCAAAGATGAACAGCGGCATGCTCGAATTTCCTGCAGAAACCCACCAGTACCACCCAAATTAGAAAACATTTTTACAAGCTTAACGTTGTGAATCGGGCTAAGGTAAGGAGATAGTTTTGAACACTGGCTGGTTATGTACTTGCTCAAAAATTGATTTTGGATAATTTTTGTCCAAAAAAAGTTATGGACAGCAGCTTTAAAATTAATGAATGGTAATCATGTCAACTCCCAATTGTTTTAATAACTGTAATTAGGGCTGTCATGATTCCTCAATTAAATTTGAGTACTCGATTGAAAAAAATACTTGATTGCAATTTTCCAGTAACCGGCAAAATACCGGAAGTGGTTCATTCCACGGACAAGAATCCATGAACCGCATTATTAGACCTTTTTCTAAGGCTGCACGATATATTAAAACCATTAAAAAACCATAATATAGCATAGTGCTACTTTGAGTTCACAAAGGCTGCGATTGAATTAAATAAATATATGCCCTGCGGGTTTAATATTTCTCAGAGCTGCTATATTTCTCAGCATCTCAGAGCTGCTTCGTTCACAGTAAATGCTGCTCCACATGAACTGTTATCATTTACATGAGTGGAGCATCACAAACTCCATCTCTGCATATGCTGTGAGTTTAGGTTGCTTATAACATTCATCTGAGAACACAATGTGCGCCATTTCTTCAGATTTGTAAAGTAAATCATTCATAAACCTACACCAACACAGGAGAATACGTCAATATCTTTTCGAAATATGTAAACTGTTCATCGTGATTTCAAAATAAAAGTTTCATCTCTGAGTTTGAATTTGCAAGTACGATGCCCAAATGTTCTTGTTCAAGAAATTACAGTGGCGGTAGAATTTCTGTCATAAATAAGTTTCCAAATATTAAAGGCACAATATGTAACATTTTTGTATTAAAATATCCAAAAACCACTAGAACAATGTTAGTCCTATATATTTTGTTGACTTGTGTATATTTCCCAAATGTTTCCAACAATGTTTAATAATGTTTAATAAGCAATTTTAACCAGGACACAGACCGTGTCTTTGCGTTGCCTATCAATGATATCATACCCACGTTACCGGTTTTATTTTGTAGAAATCATGGAAACACCAAAGACGCTTTAATATATTATGTGTTTTATTAGACAGGTGAGCAACTGTTTGGATGGATACATTAATCGACAGAAAACTAATCATGTTATATAGCTCAACACAGTAAGTCTTATTGTTTAAATCTCATTTTCTTGATTTACTGTGAGTACCATGATTTACCATGCCTAATATCGATCTAGCTTACTGCAGTGTGCAACAAGTGTCTCATAGTAGCCGCTGAGCGAACGCAAAGTAGTACTATAACAATTTCAACACACTCAAATGTATCTAATATGATAAAACAGCACTGCTTTACCCCACATACGCTTGCCCGGAAGAGGTGCCCCCCCGTGGGTATTTGATATAATACATAATATGATTGTTTATACAATGTATATTATATCATGTATTTTAAAAGTGTTGTTCTATAAAACTATATGATTACTTGCTTTTGATAATTTGTTTTTAAATTATTATATAAATGATTTACCAAATATTATTGCCCCATTGTTATTATATATGTACTTTAAGTCATTTTAAAGTCCAGTGTTTACTTACCAATTACTCGATTAATTGTCAAAATAATCATTAGTGACAGCCCTAAATGTAATAATGGCCTTCCATTCCATATTGTTACTTTATGAATAAATGAAATGATAAATTCCACCGTGACTGTTTCATGTGAGTCACATATGATCTTACCACAATGTCTCCAGTTTACAGTGACGATTCTCCAGTAGAGCAGAGAGCAGCTTCACTCCTGAGTCTCCTATATTATTATATGACAGATCTAGTACTCTCAGATTTGTGTTCTAATTGAATCAATCCTCTTAGTTCGTTCAAGGAGCTTTGGGGTATTTTTCCCTTTTAAGCCAAATTCTCAGAATTTAACTGAACAACTGAAATGTCATGAAAAGGGAAACAATAAAATAAAATAATGCCACACACAAGAATTTAAGTTAGCCAGAAATGTATTTTGTGAGGCAATAAATTTAAATGCTCTTTGTTCTGGCACTTAAAAAAACAAAGTAATGAACATTGAATGACACTCAATCTACAACAATTAATTGAGCTTGATAACAGATAACAACAATGCAATTGTAACCTAAAAATTGATTTTGGAAATCGGAAAAAAAGTGTAAAAAAAAATGTCTCAGTCCCGTGTAATGTGTGTAAAAAAATATCTCAGTCCTACCGCTTCACCAGGAATACCATTCAATTAATCAAGTACAGAAGAAAGAAGAGCTGACGAGTTGATAGAGTGCGACAAGATGACACAGAGCAGAAGAGTTGATAGAGTATGTCGAGATGACGAAGAGCAGAAGAGTTGATAAAGTACGATGAGATGACGAAGAGCACCCGTTCCGGAGAAATCCACTTAGATGATTCAGGTCCAAATGTATCACCGAACAACAGTCCAAGGAAAAAAAACAGTCAGAATGTCTCAGAAAACAGTCACAGAAAGCAATAAGTCTTTGACTTCTTCCATAGCGTTTCAAATTCAACCTCCCAGACGCTATGCGTTTGTCCGTGCTTCATGCACATTCACTCCTTGCGCTATTGCTGTGCACTCTCTCCCTGCATCAACTACCCCACCTCTTAAAGGGGCAGTACCAGTTTTTTTTTTTTTTTAAAGAAGTGTGACTAAGAATTAAAACAGGCTAGAACTGTCAAGGGTTACACTCTCCCCCTCTAAATCGCACGAGTCCCTGCATGCGTATTAACAGGAAGGCTGGCAGAGAGAATGCCTCCCAGGGAATCAAAAAAATGACATTAGGGCAAGTAATATGGGCTTTCCTAATTCCTCATATTCTAGTGTCTCTGGTGGGTGTCTCTCCCGACCCGAACGTCTGAGGGGTATGGATTCAGCGTCAACTGAACTGTGGGACAATTCTTGGGATTCTAACCCTGCATCTGGTACCATTTCCTCTGCGATTTCAATGGCTATATGACCTGGGGCAATTTCAATCTCAGCAGACTCTGAAACCAGAGGGGACGGTATGCCCCCACTAACAACCTCGGATTCTTCTCGTGTGGGTTCAGCCACAGGCTGGACAGACTCTGATCTGGGAATAGTTGAAATACGTGGAGAAAACTCAGCTGGTGAGGGTTCAATGGGTCTGAAATTTTTCCAGAAATATCACGAGAGGTAAGTGGCCCATCATCTACATGTATAACATAGGGACTCCTTGTGACTATTTCAGGAGTGGGTATTTGAAAGTAACTTCCTTCCTCATCACTGGACAGTTCCTCACAATCGTCACCCTCCTGCATCTCAGTATTAACTCTTGTTCTCATCCCACGCTTCCTGTTAGCGGTGTGATTTTTCCTAGGCACCTGCTCTTCTGGGCTTGCTGGCAAAAATCCACAAGGCAACAAGAGATCCCTGTGAAGGGTAAGATGTGGACCATCACTCTTTTCTGGCTTCACTATGTATACTGGACTATCCAAAATTCTCTTGACCACAGTGTGGACAGTCTTTTCCCATCGGTCTACAAGTTTGTGCTTCCCCCTCAAACTGAAATTTCTCACAAGGACCTGGTCACCAGGCATCAGTTCAGCTGCTCTGACTTTTAAATCAAATCTTGCTTTATTCTTTGCATTCATTTTGCGAGAATTTTCAACAGCCAATTCATAGCTCTTTTGGAGATGCTCTCGCAGCTTCTTTACATACTCAGAGTGGGTTTTGTGTGTTCCACTTGAAGGACTGATGCCAAAAACGAGGTCAATTGGTAGCTTTGCCTGCCGCCCAAACAATAATTCATAAGGCGAATAGCCTGTGGTGTCATTCCGGGTACAGTTGTATGCATGTACAAGGGGCTTTACGAAGTCTCTCCAGTGATGTTTATCTTTCTCATCAAGGGTTAGCTTCTTAGCTTTCTGGTCTTTTGTCGGTACCGCCACAGCAAATTTGGTAAAGTGGTCGGTCATGACCAATATATTTCTGGTGTCATGATTGTCAGGCTCGAGAGACAAATAATCCATGCATACTAAATCAAGGGAATAAGTTGTCTGTATGGATTCCATGGGAGCTGCTTTCTGAGGGCTCGCTTTCCTCCTAAATAATCTCTCATAGGTGTAACATCTGTTCTCAATATCCTTTGCCATCTTCGGCCAAAAGAATCTAGCACGAGCTAGGTCAAGTGCATGCTCAGAGCCAAGATGGCCCACCTCATCATGCATTCAGTGCTCTCTCTCTGCACTCTTGAGGCAGAACCAGCTGGTTCAACACAGTCCCATGGGTTGTCCACTTCCGGTAAAACACTCCATCTTGTAACTCAAGCCGTTTCCATTCCCTCAGGAGCAGTTTGACCTCGAGGGGTTCAAGCTTGGTGTATCGGAAGTTGGGTTTCTGACCTTGCTCCATGAAAGAAATGATCCTTCTCAAAGTTGAATCCTCCCTCTGAGCTCGGTACCAATCGTCATGGGTCATTCCAGGGATAGTCTTGTACCCATTGGTAGTGAAATTTTCAGGGACAGATGAAGCATTCAACGCCAAGGACTCAGCAAGAACAACAGACTCTGATGCCTCTGACACGTCGCTTGACAAGACAAATGAATGACGCTCACACACTGCAGAGAGCAATTCGGTGGAGATCACCTCAGTTTCCTTGCATAGTCGCCGTTTTAAGTCTCCAATAGCCCTCTCTTCTTCAAGGAATGCATCATCCTCCTCTGGTGGGTTCTGCGGTCTCCTGGACAATCCATCAGCATCCTTATTGACAGACCCAGCTCTGTATTTTATATTGAATCTGTAAGTAGATAACGCTGCAAGCCAGCGATGTCCTGCTGCATCGAGTTTTGCCATGGTTAGCACGTATGTCAGTGGGTTATTGTCTGTTAGAACAGTAAATTCAGTACCATAAAGATAATCACTGAATTTCTCACAGACGGCCCATTTCAAGGCCAAATATTCTAATTTATGGGTAGGACAGTCCCTCTCACTTTTTGAGAGACCCCTACTGGCATATGCTATCACGCGGAGCTTGCCCTCCTGCTCCTGGTAGAGAGCCGTGCCAAGCCCCTCCCTATAGGCATCTGTATGTAAGACATAGGGAAGTTCTGGGTTTGCGAAAGGGGGCAGATGTCAATTTCTCAATCGGGGTCTTAAATGCATTTTCACACTCGACTGTCCACTCGTCATCAATGGGAGCATTCACAGGAGTGCTTGATTTCTCTCTCTTGTAAACCTTCCCCCTTTTCCTTGGAGGACAATATCCCACATAAGACAGTTTAGTGGCTTTGCTGTTTTAGAATACCCCTTGACGAAATGCCGATAATACCCAGCAAAACCTAGAAAACATTTTAGCTCTCGCCTGGTTGAACGACGAGGCCAATCTTTCAGAGCTGAGATCTTTTCTGGATTGGTGTGAACTCCGTCGGCATCCACCACATGTTCCAGATACTTTACAGAGGATTTGAAAAAGTGGCATTTTTCAGGAGACAACTTCAATCCACACTCTTTCAGACGAGTCAACACTTTCATCAGCCTGGTTTCATGTTCCTCAAGTGTTTTAGAAAAGACGATAAGATCATCCAGAAACATGAGTACTTCATTCAAATGCAAGTCTCCAACACACTTTTCCATAAGCCTCTGGAAAGTGCTAGGTGCATTTGTGACACCTTGAGGCACGTGATTGAATTCAAAGAAGCCCAGAGGACAAACAAAAGCTGTTTTGTGTTTATCTTCTTCGGCTACTTCGACTTGGTAATATCCCGATTTAAGGCCCATGACAGAGAACCATTTAGCACCACTGAGTGCCGAGAAAATCTCCTCTATGTTGGGAAGTGTGTATGCATCTTTTATAGTGTGCGCATTAAGCTTCCTATAATCGACACAAAGCCTGATTTGTCCATTCTTCTTGTGAACCAAAACGATTGGTGATGCAAAAGGGCTTTCAGACTCTGATTATTCCAGCATCTAGGAGCTCCCTCAGATGTTGCTTAACAGCTTCCCTGTCACTGGGATGAATTGGCCTGGGTCGTTCCTTAAAAGGTGTCTCATCCTGCAATCTAATGTGGTGCTTCACTGCAGTAGCATGACCATATGACAAGTCATCAACAGCAAAGACCTCTGACAGTGAATTGAGTTTATCAGAGATGCGTTTTTTCCATTCTTCAGGAATGGGTGAGTTATCAAGATCGAACACCAGCTCCCCAGATGGCACCTGACCAGAACAAGACAAAAGCTCAGTCTTCAGAGGCAGCTTATACATAACATAAGCAGCTGCCATCTCAACGATCACACGCTTGGGACAAAGGATAATATCACGGTCAGTTATGTTCTTTAAGATGACAGAAATCTTGGAACGAGCCTTGCGTGGGGCACTGACCACAGCGCACTCAAGCAGAAGACCACCCGGAAAGGGAAAAGACTCGGGTTGCTCTAAAACAAATACGGTGTTTGACATGCCCTTCATCCTCACTTGACCAGGGATACATGTTTTCTGTTTGGCAGGGATAGTGATGTGGCCTTTTCCCAGTGCTCTTACTTGAAATGATTTCCTCCCACTCTCATAATTCTGAGCAACATGCTGAAATAGCAAAGCATAGTCACTACTGCCCCCAGGTTTTTGAAAGAACTTGGCCCCTTTTCTCTCTATGTTCTGCTGATACAAGCGGTCAAGAACGTTTGTGCCAATCAACAGTGGGACCTTGCTCTTCCTCTGCACCTGTGACAATACAAGGAAAGGTTATGGCAACTTGGATGTAACCAAGGTATGGAACATGCTGTCCACCAGCAACTTCAACCTCAAACAGAGCATGAATTGGCTGAATAGGAAGAGAAGAAAGATTGGTTAAGTAAAATGTCTCCGTAACAGTTTTAACTTGAGACCCCGTGTCTAAGAGAGAATCACACCGTGCCTTCAACAAGAACAGAAGCAACACAACGTTGGCCAATAAGACCTTGGGGCAAGAATTCACCTTTAACCTTGTTGTTTGTTTGGGTCCATCTTCCCCGCACTCGAAGCAGAACCAGGGCTTTGGCATGGTCGTAGAGTCAGATGTCACATTGGAGCTAGCCACAAGGCAGTCACCAGTACCTGCACTCTCTTTAGAGTCCTTCCCAATTTTTATCTCATACCCTTTTGCTTCATCTTTTTTTAACAAGTATGTAACTTGTTTTTTCAACGCAGCTATCTCTCCTTTAAGCTTCTGGGTTTCATCCTGTTGGCAGTTATTTGTTGGCTTAGGGGAAGGTTCTACATTAACAGGTATGCCGTACACTGAGTGAGCATGCACAGCTGCTTTCGTGCTGCCAAGATGTTTTTCATTCGATCTAACTTTGCTGCCCTTTTGTCTTCCTTGGTCCTCACAGAGAGCAGGAGCTCAGGAAAGGCTGGTGGATTGTCTTTACGATGTTCAAGTTGAAGTCCTATTATCATAGCCTGGTCCCAGCACCCTCGACAGAACTGGCGGAGCAGATGCTTACGGGAATCTGCAGCACTGGCCCCCCCTCTGGATATTGCTCGGGTAAGAAGAGTATGCAGTCTTTGCAGGTATACTGAAGGCTTTTCTCCCGCATTTTGATTTAAGTTAAGAAAAGTGGCAAAGAGCTCCTCTCAATCTTCTACTACACCAAAGGCAGATTCAATCTGATTAAGGTAAGAGCTAGGTGAAGAATTGACACCTAAGGGCTTGACAATGTCAGCTGCTGGACTAAGCAGGCTCTCTAAGATCATTCTCACCTTCTGAGAATCTGGCGAAGAGGGGTCAGAAAGTAGAAGATCAACTTGAGTACACCACGTCTCATAGTCTACTTCCCCATTTGGCTTGGGGGTCCTGCCAGAGAATGTGCAGATACAGCTCTGCCACAAAAGTGAGTGAGCAGACTCATTACGGATGACATGTTCCACAACAACCCTTTGAATCTGAATCTGAATCTGGTTAAGCATACTTTCATCAACATGCACTGGACTTGGTGGAACATGCAAGGGGGAAAAGTTTGGAATCGTAGTTTGAGCTTGACTTAACTCAGCAGGGTTAGTTCTTCCTGAGTCTTGAAGACTTGGACTGCGAACAGTAGTATGTGGATCTGCCTCAACAGCTTGCGAATCATTCGAATGAAGCTGAAACAAATAATTAATACATTAAACACATTAAAACAACACATCTTACAACATACCTGCACAATGGAGAACACATGGAAATAAGGGAAACAGCATGGAGAAATAAATCATTTCTACATAAAACAAAGACAATGCACAAATTAATTACGATTGAGCCTCGTAATACAAACTAAAAATAACTCAATATAAAACAACACATTCGACGCCAAACACATATCAACAGTTCTATAAGTAGTTCATTGCAGGATAAATCCACAATAAAGCAGTTAGTTGTGAGTTTTTAGTCATGCTGAAAAGTCAAGTCAAGTCACCTTTATTTATATAGCGCTTTTTACAATGTAGATTGTGTCAAAGCAGCTTTACATTGATAACTGGTACATTATTTGGCTGCACAGCAGCTCTTAAAGAATAGTGTCAATGCAGGTAGATCAAAGCACTGTTGAATATCAAATGTCAAGTCAAATGTCAAGTGTCCCCAACTAAGCAAGCCAAAAGGCGACAGCGGCAAGGAACCCAAACTCCATCAGGTGACATCAGGTGGCAGACAAGTGGCAAATAGGTGTTTAAATGGAGAAAAAAACCTTGGGAGAAACCAGGCTTAGTCGGGGGGCCAGTTCTCCTCTGGCCAACAGTGCTTTGTTACGATTCAGGTTGCCATCGTAAGTCCAATAGGATCGCAGCATTCAAAGTATTTATTCCAGTTCCATCCAATTGAGGATCGTATTCATCACGCCGGTATGGACGGTTGTTGAGGAACTGTGTCGTGGCTGTCGTGTCGATGAGGCCCTCACAGTGGATGATCTAGTTGACTCAATCTCTGCTGATACTTCAGGGCTGCGTTGTGGTCGTGTCAAGGCGCAGGTCCTCGGTCTCACCTGGATACGGCCCGGATCCGGTTGACTACGGTGAACCTCGGGATAACCAGAAAGACTAATGTTAGCGTAGATGCCATTCTTCTTCTGATGTAACGAGTACATCATGTGTTATAGGAAGTGTTCCCGGTTCCGGCTGACCTAATTTATGCAGCCTAATAATCCTTTAACGGATTTGAAAATATAAATTGGTAATGTGTTATGTGTATGCCAGGTTAAAGAAATGCGTTTTTAGTCTAGATTTAAACTGACAGAGTGTGTCTGCTTCCCGAACAATGCTAGGAAGATTGTTCCAGAGTTTAGGTGCCTAATAGGTGACGTGAAGGACTATAATGAATTAAGAGCTCGCTCAGGTACTGGGGAGCTAAACCATTTAGTGCTTTAGTGCTTTGTAAGTAATTAGCAAGATTTTAAAATCTATACGATGTTTAACAGGAAGCCAATGCAGTGTTGACAGAACCGGGCTAATATGATCATACTTCCTAGTTCTAGTAAGAACTCTAGCTGCTGCATTTTGTACGAGCTGTAGTTTATTTATCAGGCGAGCAGAACAACCACCCAGTAAAGCGTTACAGTAATCTAGCCTTGAGGTCATGAACGCATGAACTAACTGTTCTGCATTTTTCATTGAGAGCATATGTCGTAGTTTAGATATATTTTTAAGATGGAAGAATGCGGTTTTACAGATGCTAGTAACATGGCCTTCAAATGAAAGATTGGTATCAAAGAGCACACCCAGGTTCCTAACTGACGACGAAGACTTAACAGAGCAGCCATCAAGTGTTAGACAGTATTCTAGGTTATTACATGAAGTTTTTGGCCCAAAAATTAGAATCTCTGTTTTTTCTGAATTTAGTAGTAGGAAATTACTGGTCATCCAATTTTTTATATCAGCTATGCATTCCGTTAATTTTGTGAATTGGTAAGTTTCGTCAGGGCGCGAAGAAATATAGAGCTGAGTATCATCAGCGTAACAGTGAAAACTAACGCCATGCTTCCTAATGATATCTCCCAAGGGTAGCATGTACAGAGTGAAAAGCAACGGTCCTAGTACTGAGCCTTGCGGTACTCCATATTGAACTTGTGATCGATATGACATCTCTTCGTTTACTACTACAAACTGATAACGGTCAGATAAGTATGATTTGAACCATGACAATGCAATTCCACTAATGCCAACATAATTTTCGAGTCTATTTAAAAGAATATTGTGATCAATAGTGTCAAATGCAGCACTAAGATCCAGTAACACTAATAGAGAGATACAACCACGATCTGATGATAAGAGCAAATCATTAGTAACTCTAATGAGGGCAGTCTCAGTACTATGGTACGGTCTAAATCCTGACTGGAAATCCTCACAGATACTATTTCTTTCTAAAAAGGAACATAGTTGTGATGATACTGCCTTTTCTAGTATTTTTGACAGAAAAGTGAGATTTGAGATCGGCCTGTAATTGACTAATTCTCTAGGATCAAGTTGTGGTTTTTTAATAAGAGGTTTAATAATAGCCAGCTTAAAAGTTTTTGGTACGTGTCCTAGTGATAAAGATGAATTGACGATATTAAGAAGAGGATCTATAACCTCTGGAAGCATTTCTTTCAATAGCTTAGTCGGTATAGGGTCTAACATACATGTTGTTGATTTTGATGATTTAACAAGTTTAGACAATTCTTCCTCTCCTAAAGCAGTAAATGAATTGAATTTTTCCTCAGGGACACTACAATGCACTATCTGACGCGATACTGTAGTAGACGGTTGCATGGTTATAATTTTTTCTCTAATATTATCAATCTTGCAAGTAAAGAAGTTCATAAAGTCATTACTGCTGTGCTCTTTGGAAACATCAGAAGTTGAAGCTTTATTTCTTGTTAATTTAGCCACTGTATCAAATAAATACCTAGGGTTGTGTTTATTTTCTTCTAAAAGTTTTGAAAAATAGGCAGATCTAGCAGATTTTAGGGCCTTTCTGTACTCAATCATTCTCTCTCTCCACGAAATGCGAAATACTTCTAGTTTTGTTTTCTTCCAGCTGCGCTCCATTTTCCTGGCTGCTAACTTTAGGGCCCGAGTGTGCTCATTGTACCATGGCATTGGATTAATTTCCTTAATCTTTTTTAAGCGCAAAGGAGCAACTGAGTCTAATGTGCTGGAAAAGACAGAGGCAATAGTTTCTGTTGCAACATCGAGGTCTTCTAAGCTTTCTGGTATGCTAAGGCGATGAAACTGATCAGGAAGATTATTTATAAAGCGATCTTTAGTGGTAGAAGTGATGGTTCTACCATATTTATGGCATGGAGGCAGTTTAGCCGCCTTGACTAAATGTAGTATGCACGAGACTAGATAATGATCAGAGATGTCATCGCTCTGCTGCAGAATTTCAACAGCATCAATATCAATTCCATGTGACAATATTAGATCTAAAGTATGATTACGACAATGAGTGGGTCCTGACACGTGTTGTCTAACACCAATAGAGTTTAGAATATCTGCAAATGCCAATCCTAATGTGTCTTTTTTATTATCTACATGGATATTAAAATCACCAACAACAAGGACTTTATCTGCAGCTAGTACTAACTCCGATAGTAAGTCAGCAAATTCTTTGATAAAGTCTGTATGGTGTCCTGGTGGCCTGTATACAGTAGCCAGCACAAATGTCAACTTACATAATGTTACGTAAAGTACCATCACTTCGAAGGAATTATATTTGAAAGACTTCTGACTAATACTGTAAGTATTACTATAGATTACAGCAACACCACCCCCTTTGCCTTTCTCACGGGCATTGTGTCGATAATCATAACCTTGAGGACTAGACTCATTTAAAGTAATGTAATCATCCGGTTTTAGCCAAGTTTCTGTCAAACACAGCACATCTAGATTATTATCTTTGATAATATCATTAACAATAAGTGATTTTGAAGAAAGGGATCTAATATTTAACAACCCGAGTTTTATCATTTGTTTAGCATTATTATCTCTATTTTTTATTTGTTGAACATCAATTAAATTTTTACCATTAAATGGGTTTGGAAGTTTTTTGTTTTTACTAATTCGGGGTACAGACACAGTCTCTATTTGAAAATATCTAGGTGTAAGAGTTTCTATGTGTTGGGAGTTATCTGAATTATCTGGCTTCTGTAACGTGAGGCAGCTAGCAGACGGTCGGTTTAGCCAGTATGTCTGCTTCCTGACCTGGGCCCCAGTTTGTCATGTTTCAGCTCTAAGACTATGTGCCATATTACTAGAGAGAAGAGCAGCACCATCCCGGGAGGGATGAATACCATCTCTTTTCAACAGGTCAGGTCTGCCCCAAAAACTTTTCCAATTGTCTATGAAACCTATATTATTTTGCGGACACCACTTAGACAGCCAGCCATTGAGTGATGATAATCTGCTAACTATCTCATCACTCCGACGAACAGGAAGGGGGCCAGAGCAAATTACTTCTCCTGACATTGTACTTGCGAGTTCACACACCTCTTTAATGTTAATTTTAGTGATCTCCGACTGGCGAAGTCGAACATCATTAGTGCCGACGTGAATAATAATCTTAGAGTATTTACGATTAGCATTAGCCAGCACTTTTAAATTTGCTTTGATGTCAGGTGCTCTGGCTCCCGGCAAACATGTGACTAAGGTGGCTGGTGTCTCTATTTTCACGTTCCGTGTAATAGAATCGCCAATAACTAGGGCACTTTCAACAGGATTCTCAGTGGGTGCGTCACTGAGTGGGGAGAACCTGTTTGATGTTCTTATTGGAACGGAAGAGTGGTGTTTTCCGCGGCTATGCCGCCTCACAGTTACCCAAGTGCCCTGCTGCGCGGGCTCTACAGCCGGAACCGAACAATGTACAGAGTTCACTAAGCTAGTCGCATCCAAAACAGTATCTGAAGCCCTTGCATTCTTACTATCCTCGATTAAAGTTTGGATGCGTGTCTCTAATTCTGAGATTCTCTCTGTCAGCCTGACTATTTCCCTACATTTATGACATGTAAATCCCTCGTCGCTGACAGAGAGAGCTATGGTGAACATGTGGCAAATGCAACAGGTGACAATGCTGGGAGAGGATGACATGACTCACCGTGTTTGTAGACTGATCCGACTTACCACAGCTGTTTGAAGAACGCGTTGAAAAAGGAGCGCGCGAGAGACTGTTAACAAGTTAACAAGCTAGCGCTGCAAATGCAAACGCGTTGTAACAGCGATTTAGATTCAAAGATTACAAGCTAGCGACGTCAGATTAGTGTGGTAGGCAATATTACATATAAGGTAATAAAAAAATAATAATAAAGTAAAATAAGCAACAATGAATAAAAGTAAGAGATTCAAAACAAAGCTATACGGAGTTACAGACGCAAACCAATCTGAGCAGCGAGGCAGACGAGGCAGACAGGAGCAAAACATTGACAATGAAGCCATTCAATGAACACTGGCAGCAGATGACGTGCCAACATGCGACTTACCCACAGCATGTCTCATTATCACTGCTGTGGGCGGTCCCTATTTCACGTGCTAAATGCCATCACGCAGCAGACAGATGGCGCTGTCCCCATTTATGCATCAATTTAACACTTTTACACACCGTTACATGTGGCACAAACATGCTTATTCAGCAGAATCTCTGCTTGGAGAAAATTACCTGTTTGATTTTGGCCAAATTAAAGATACATTGTCTAGGAATTACTGAATTGAACAGGTCACAAACATTTTAAATACATTTGTCCTCAGGTTAAAATTGATTTATTTATCATTTTATAAAACTTTTTTGTTTTGAGGATGTTACCATAGACATGTTTTTAAAACATTGCTACCTGAACATGCAGCTCTATTCTAATATTCCCTGAAATAATTTTAACTGCTGATTCTATTTTTCCCCCCAGAATTTGAAGAGTAGCCTAAAATGGGTTGTTCTCTCTCTCACAACCAGTTTCATCACATGAGGTTATGATGCTGTTTTTACTCAATGAGCTGCAAGATTCTGGAAATCGAGAATCACAATTTTTTTTAAATAGTGTTCACAATTCTCCTATGATTCTGAATAGACAACTAAGAAAATAACATGTAATTTACTAAAGGGTTCTGACATAATGTTGCTGCAGTCTATTTACAAAAGCCATTAATTAATTTGAATGGATTATTATTATTTTTTAAAAATCGGTTTGAATAAATGATTCAATGACTCAATTATAAAGATGTCACTTGTTTCATTACTGGATGAATCAACGTTTTTGAACAAATCTTTTTATTGAATGATTCAATGATAATTACATTTTTAACAGTCACTTGTCGCCACCTACTGGTGTAACGATGTAATTAATGCAATCTTTATTTGAAGTATCAAGTTACTTTCAAAGGGTGATTTACTCTATTCTGTTTGCTTCCGTTTGGGATGGGGGACTGGTTGTCTCCTTCAGTTGCTACGGCGTAGTTTGGGTTTGCTCCCTCGTGAGGTTTATTTATCTGTTTGTTGCTTAATTTTTTGCAAAATGGTCCACACATGGAAATTTGGTTGATAACACAACTGCAATAAAGCAACAGCCTATACTCAAACTATCTTTACTTAAAATGTTCTTATACTGAACATGTTCAGTTCCTGTTATTTCTTGGAATACAGCCAGGTTTTTCCTAATGGGCATATCGGTCATATTAGCAGAACACATTTTACACATAGGAAAAACCAATTGTTTAGTCAATAATTCAAGAAGGTCCATACTTTAAAGCTTTTGATTCTAACTTGTACTTGGCCAATTAAAAAGTAGTTCTTGTAATTGTTTAACCATAGCATTTGTTACAATAAGTATATAATTACAGGTAAGACCATTGATGGCTCCTCATTGCATGCTTAGGGCAATGTTAACTTTTTTCGTTCTTTTTAAAATCTATTCCCTTAAAGGGTTAGGTCACCCAAAAATGAAAATAATGTCATTTATTATTCACCCTCCTGTCTGTAATGTATGGGAACGGGACGACGGAGTTAGAGATCCACGTGCAGGCTTTATTAATAAGAGCGTAGTCGTACAGACAGTAGGTCAAACATCAGCAAACAGAAACAAGAAGGCAAGGCAAGAGAGTAATCCAAAATCCAGGCAATGGTCAAGGCAGGCAGCAAACGATCATAAACAAGGAATCAGTCCAGGGTCAAAAACACAGGCAAGGCTAGGCAAGACAAGGAACAGACGGAATGCAAACTAAGGGCTAAACAATACTCAGCAATGAGTGTGTGTGTGAGTGCAGCTTATAAAGTGTCACTGATGGGAAACAGGTGTGAGTGCATGATTGGTTCCTAGGTGGGGGATTGTGGGAAATGGAGTCCATATGATGACAATGAAACACGGACCCAGGGCACATGTAACAATGTCGTTCTACACCCGTAAGGCCTTCATTCATCTTCGGAACACAAATTAAGATATTTTTGATTAAATTCGATGGCTCAGTGAGGCCTGCATTCAAAGCAATGACATTTCCTCTCTCAAGATCCAAAAGGGTACTAAAAACATATTTAAAACAGTTCATGCGAGTTCAGTAGTTCTACCTTAATATTATAAAGCGGCGAGAATACTTTTTGTGCGCCAAAAAAACAAAATAACGACTTTTCAACAATATAGTGATGGGCCGATTTCAAAACACTGCTTCGGAGCTTTACGAATCGAATCAGTGACTCGGATCTCCTATCAAATGACTAAACTGCTGAAATCACGTGACTTTGGCACTCCTGATTCGATTCGCAAAGCTCCGAAGCAGTGTTTTGAAATCGGCCATCACTATATTGTTGAAAAGTCGTTATTTTGTTTTTTTGGCGCACAAAAATATTCTTGTCACTTTATAATATTAAGGTAGAACTACTGAACTCACATGAACTGTTTTAAATATGTTTTTAGTACCTTTATGGATCTTGAGAGAGGAAATGTCATTGCTGTGAATGCACGCCTCACTGAGCAGTCAGATTTAATCAAAATTATCTTAATTTGTGTTCTGAAGATGAATGAAGGTCTTACGGGTGTGGAACGACATGAGGGTGAGTAATAAATTACATTATTTTCATTTTTGGGTGAACTAACCCTTCAACAGATTATATATTATAAATTCTTCAACAAGTTAGTTAAAATGTACCACAATAAAAACAGAACGTGATAAATTCTAGTAAAGGTGGTCATGAGAAGTTTAAAAAGCTTGTAGGATCATCATCATGTTTTCCCCTCTTTTCATCAGTCTTTTTACTGGCTTTTTAGATTATGTTTGACTTTCTCCACAGCATTTTACTACATTCTCAATAGAATTCAAATGGGTTGCACATTTTTTGGTAACACTTTACAATAAGGTTCATTAGTTAACATTAGTTAACTTCATTAGTTAACATGAACTAATAATGAACTGCACTTATACAGCATTTATTAATCTTTGTAAATGTTAATTTCAACATTTACTAATACATTATTAAAATCTTGTTAACATTAGTTAATGCACTGTGAACTAACATGAACAAACAATGAACAACTGTATTTTCATTAACTAACGTTAACCAAGATTAGTAAATAACAAATGTATTGCTCATGGTTAGTTCATGTTAGTTAATACATTAAATAATGTTTAACTAATGAACCTTATTGTAAAGTGTTACCATTTTATCATAGGAACGGCTCGCGCAAATCTCATCACACTTTTGGAGCGCGCTGATGAACGCGCCTACGGTGATTCGAGCGTGGCGCGCCACTCATGCTTATAAAAGCTCCGAACGCGTGATGTATACAATTAAATAATAGCCTGATTCTATGTTTCGGTGTGGGGGTTAGAGAGTACCTGCAACATGTGAGAAGTGCAGCCAGTGAGCAAGAAACAGTGAGGGTACGCTACAGATAAATATAGAAGTCCTGGTGCTTACCGGTGTGGTGCCGAATTCTGAAAAAGTAATGCACGTTCGTTGCGTTTTACCATTAAATGAGAGTTCCGTGTCTTTATCAAACACATTAATGATTTATCTCTCATCCACCCGCAATTAATTGGAATATTTTTTTTTTTTACTTGGCCCACCTGATCGGTGGATATAGCCGCGAACCGCGCGCGCACACACACACACACACACAAGCCAAGTAACGTGCATCAGCTAAACTTCACTGCAGACAAATCAGCAAGATCAAAAACTTCCGCGATCGTATTTTTCCTTCAAATAACAAGAGAGTGAACAATGCAAATCAAGAAAGGAATTTTATTTCACTATTTAGGCAGTGATTTTGGTAGCCTGACTGGAAAACACATTAGCCCCGGGACGTTGGGCTAGCGATTTTGCAAGCCCTGACCACTGTTAAATAAATTAAATAACACTCCTAACCTATAACTTCCACAAAACAAATGCACCAAAGTTTCATTTTGGGTACAAAATGGACAGTCCACCCCTTGACTGGGATCTAAATGGGCTACATGTTTATTAGTGGCTATAGCCCCATGTATTATTCTCCACTGGAGATCTCCTGCCCGTTTATCAATTGGCTGTTTATACAAAGATCTCCAACAGCCTTTCACCGACTGATCTGGGCCAAAAAAAATCCACCCACCTCGATGTAGCTGCCCCACCAAGAAAAAGGCATTTGAAAAAATTTTTGTTTGCAAAAATTCTTATCTTCTTATGTCGCTAGTTCCGTTGTTGCATTAAGTCTAATGTCTGAGCGGTTAAATATCATTCAGAGATTGTTAATGGATTTGCATAATATTATCATGAGGGGGGAGAGATGATGAGATAATCCATTTTTTTTTTCACGTATTATTGACAGTATTTTTTTAGAAACATTCGTCATTGTAACTGTCTGATATTATTTTGCTTTTTGAAATTTGTTATCGATAATTTTGTATTCATGTGTTTGTGTAATTGATATAATCTGAAAGTCATTCGAAATTATAATTTTTGCTACTGATGGCAAACTATTTACTGATTCAATGCATTAAGTGTCATATATATTTTGCTGATGACATATGTATTTGTAACGGTACAGTATGCTATACAGTCTACGATGCTGATAGTGTTTTTCATGATTGTGAAAGGTGGAGCAAACGCTTGTTCTAAGAGAAAATCATAGTGGTTTAAAATAATAATAATAAAACAAAACAAAAAAACAAAAATGGCTTCTAAAAGGTGTCACGCTGATTTACATCAGACAGATAATGATGATGATGATGATGAACAGAGAGTGTTAAGACCTAGAACTAATTGTGATCAGTTATGTGTTCTAATAAACAATCAACTACAGATGCTAATGCCTGACGGAGTTAACACATCTGACGTCTCATAAACGAACAAAATGAATGGCTAGAAATGTCTATACATAATGATGATGATGATGAGATGCATCATAATAATGAAAATGAACAGACTGCCTGGTTCTGTCAGCCAAACAAATTATGACCCATTGGCTCCTAATATGGGTCTGAGTCAAGCTGAAATTCATAGATTGGTAACAGAGGGAGGCAGCCTAGGTGATTACTCCATAATACCACGACCTCGATTCAACGGGGTAGAAATTCAAAGAACCCTGAATCTGAGGGAAATAACAACAACTACGGATTCAGCAGCATATAATATCTTGTTACACGAGACGCTAAATGAGATTGTATCGTTATCCAGATTGTTAGCTGGTGAAACGGGTTATATTAACGTATCTCTTGCAGGAGAGAGCCTTCCCACAGCGATTAATTCTGTTTTAACCCCCAATAATAACCACAACCCTGACTTATTCATTGATCAAATCGAATGGGCCGTACAAAGTAATGACGCTGTGGCCAACGACGCGCAGATGTTTCTGAAAGTATCGATCGCAAGAGTTAAGCAGGGTGGAGGACGTAGAAAATTAAGGGATTTGGCTCATAACGAAGTCATCAAAAAAAATAAGATGAATTTATTTTGTCCCGTAAATGCATAATTGTTACATTGATAATTGTTACAACCTATAAAAGCAGATGTGCATGATGACGAATACATTTACTATGATTTCGAAACGATGTACGAGGACAGCCGGCACATAGCGAATTATATATGTGCTATAACTCATAACGGAGATGAGTTCTCAGCAGAAGGTACAGATTGTGTGGAACTTATGGTCAAACACTTCAGACGTCCGAAATATTCTAATCATACGTTTATTGCGCACAATGCTTCAGGATTCGATTCCTATATGCTACTGGAATATTTTACCAAAATTATAATGCAGGGATGTAGAATCATTTTCATGTATGACACCGCTTTTAAACAAAGATACATTGACAATTTCAGCTTCCTGCCAATGGGTTTAGCAAAAACAACCTCTACGTTAAGCCTAAACGTCGGCGAAAAAGGTTTTTTCCCCCACCATTTCAACAGACTTGAGAATGCAAATTATGTAGGCGCATACCTGTCTAAACATTTTTATGGATATGACACAATGAGTAATTCCGATCGTGCAAGATTTGATGCATGGTATGTTACTGTACAGGGAGAGATTTTTGATTTCAAACGGGAGCTTGCCTTGTATGGAAGGAATGACGTAATCATTCTGCGACAGGCATGTATGAAGTTACGAGAGGAATTCATCGCTTGTACAAAAATTGATCCGTTTAAATGCTTGACGTTGGCAGAAACTTGCATGAAAGTGTTTAAGACTAATTTCCTATGCAAAGACACTCTGGCATTAACACATAATAATGCATACGCAAACCAGTTCAAGACGTACTCCAACGCATCCATTCAATGGCTAGAGTACATTAAGAAAAGCCAGAATGTTGATGTGCACCATGCAGTGAATTATGGCGAAGTTCAGTTCGGCCCTTTTCACGTTGATGGGTATTATGAACTTTTTAATGGAGATAAAATAGCATTAGAATTTTTGGGATGCTATTTTCACGGGGATAATTGTGAATTTAATGATAATAACATACACCCTCTATCAAAAGTCCCGTTTGGACATTTCAGAAGACAATCTGAAAACAAGCTAGAAACACTGCGTAATGTTTAATTCTTTGAAAGTAGTTTCTATCTGGGAATGTGAGTGGGAGCGAGCAAAACAAAATGATCCCGAGGTTGTACAGTTTATGTCATCTTACACAGCACCCAAAAGGCTAAAACCACAGGATGCACTGTATGGTGGTCGTACAAACGCATACAAACTATATCACAAAACCACAGAGGATCAACGAATCGATTACTACGACTTTACCTCTCTGTATCCGTACGTGCAATCGTGTAAAACATACCCAATAGGACATCCAAAAATAATTTTCAAGGATTTTGAGCCGGTAGAAAATTATTTTGGGCTAATAAAAGCAACAGTGCTGCCCCCTAGAGGTCTCTATCACCCTGTGCTGCCTTTCAGAAGCTGTCAGAAGTTAATGTTTCCGCTTTGTCGTACATGTGCCGAGGGACAGCTTCAAGAAACTAGATGCAGCCACACAGATGACGAGGGTGCGATAAGTGGATGTTGGGTTAGCGCTGAATTATCACGAGCCATTAAACATGGCTATGTGGTATTAAAAATTGATGAAGTCTGGCATTTTCCCCAGAAGTCAGACACGCTGTTCAGTGATTACGTTAAAACATTCCTCAAATACAAACAAGAGGCTTCTGGTTTCCCACCGCATGTAGTCACAAACGATGACAAACAGGTGTACATAAAGGAATATTTCGAAAAAGAAGGCGTCGAACTGAGCATTGACAAAATAGAGCCCAATCCGACAAAAAGAGCTACAAGTAAACTAATTATGAATTCTCTGTGGGGGCGGTTCTCTCTTCGCGAACAATTGCCAATAACAGAACTTTTGACAGAACCTGAAGAGTTTGCACGATACATTTTCGGAAACGGCTATGTGATAAAACATTTCTCGTTTGTGTCGGATTCAGTGGCTTTGATACAGTGGACTTACACTGATAAGGCATCCTGCAGCACGCGTGATGTTAATGTGTTTATAGGAGCCTTAGGCGAACGTGTCATTTATCCAGACACAGACAGCGCAGTGTTTGTATCAAAAAATGGCGACTGGATTCCTGAGACCGGTTCGTTTTTGGGACAGCTTACAAATGAATTAGACCCCCAGGACCATATCGAGGAATTCGTTTCTTCAGGACCTAAAAGTTATGGCTTTAGAACAGCAAAAGGCAAAGTATGTCTCAAAGCTAAAGGCATTACACTCACTGCAGAGAATGCACAAATAGTCACGCTACAAAGTCTGATAGGATTGGTTCGGGGGTATGTGGAGTCACGTGACACATCGCACCTGCTAGTGCGCACAGATACCATTGTTCGCAATAAGAGAAAACTAACACTACATAATAGATCAAATACTAAAAACTTCAGAGTTGTTTACAACAAGCGTGTGCTCCAGCCTGATTATACCACATTGCCTTATGGATTCTAACAATATTATGAATCATTGTAATATGTGTGATGCTGAGGATTTTGACTTTAGATTGCATCATCCGTTTGGTGCCATTGTCTCCGGTCCAAGTAATAGTGGAAAAACATATTTTGTGAAAACTATGATGTATAATTCACACAAAATGTGTTCTGTAAAATTTGATAATTTACAGTTGTTGGCAACCGATTTATGATAAATTGATGCATATGTTTGATATTAAATTTATTGACGTAATACCAAAATCCCTGAATGATGATTCCTTATTTCCTGCCAATAAGAAATCACTCCTTATACTTGATGATGTCATGGAACACGCCTCCTCTGATTCAGAAGTCACCCGGCTTTTCATTCAATACATACATCATAAATCCATTTCGGCATTATTTCTCATACAGAATCTTTATTTCCAGGGCAAAGGTGCTCGTACTATTAGTCTCAATGCGAGTTATTTAATTATTTTTAAAAATCCTCGAGATAAACAGCAAATAAGTTTTTTAGGACGTCAGATGTATCCCAGCGAGTCTAAGTTTTTTATAGAGGCGTACCAGGATGTTACCAGCCGCCCTTATGGTTATTTACTGATAGATTATAAGGTGAATACACCTGAAAAATTTTGACTTGGAACGGATTTACTCTCAGACATCCTGTAGTGTACGTGCAGAAAAGGAAACGGTGAGACGACATGAGTTCGAGACTGTCCAGAAGTCTACCTCTTTTAAAGGCTCTATACATAGGCTCTCCTAAACAAAGGCATCTTATTTTACAGTCATCCTCTGACGAATTCATACTGACCCTAAGTGAAGTAGCTCTTAATATTCTTCACAGTATAATTCCGCTAACTGCGAGCCAGCACAGAAGATTAAAAAAGAGAAAGGCCGAAATAAAATACGTAGCTGATAAAAAAATTAACGTCTGGAAAATTGATAACGTCTAGACACCAATGAGTATGGAACATGCTGAAAAAATGTATCTCGTGCCTAAACATCAACTGGATAAATTGAGGATGGGTCAGCCCCGTGAGACTATTCACAAAGTCGTAGAAGATAACTTGGATTCCACTATACGAGACATATTACAGAGGGATGATCTGGATTCACACGGGAAAGCTAAGCTTTATACTAATGCTTTACAGAGATTTTTAAATGTAGTGAAACATGGAGGTGAAGGTGACATGGAGAGTAATATTTTAACCCTTACATTGCCTCAGCACGAATCCCATGGTGAGACAATACATACTGAGTCTAGTAACACCCCTAATGATGACGGCGGCGAGGATGGAGTCGTAAATGAGGTGTTAAACAATGTACCGCAGAGGAGTTTAAAAAATATCAAATACATTATGGATAAAATGTCCAAAGCCAAGTATCTGTCTTCATGGACAGATTCTGGAGAATTCGTTTTTAAAGAAAAAGTCACTGAAGGATCCCACATGCTTGATCTGCTGAAAAATGTGACGATGCCTCAAATGATACGTGACGACTGCATACCAGAGGGGTGGCATGAATTTCTGGAAGCATTTGCCGATTTAAATATCCCTTTTTCGACTTTAAGCAATCAGCATGTTAGGCGAACAATCGATTCTATTAAAAGAAGAACTCGGTGCTGTACCAGAAGCATCGTTGAAGAAACGCCGGACCTGAAAGAGACCATATACACACACACAACCATCGGCTCCACCCTCAGCCATTTCAGGCGATAATGTATTTAATTCACCGACACTCGATGCAGGTCAATGGTTAAGTTTTTAGCTGTTTAAAAGTGAATTTTCGTTTATTTGTAGCATTATAAATGTTATAATTATGTGATTGTTTATTTAAATCTATGTGTTTTATGTCAATAAAGGAAAGTGAGAAATGTTGTATCTGTTTTACGAGTCCTTTTATTCATTGCACACATATCAAGATACATTTTCTTTCATTATTCGTTACACATACATACATTGATATCAAGATACATCATAAACAAGCCATCATCTTTATTTATTCATTCGTTACCCATACAGAAATTAATAAGGCTGAAACATCTGTCCAGACTGTACACACTGTATACATTTAAAGGTTTTACCACTACAGAGAACGGGTTTCAATTTTTTCACAAAGAGAGATACCATGTTATCGTTTTTAATTAAATCATCATAATACATTTTCATAATATTATCATAATCACATCCTTTTAATATATGATACAGAAAAAACACACAATGCTGGCCACAGGTGTCTGCTAAGTTATCTTGAACCTGTTTGTTAGAGTACTGAATACGGGTAGAATTGTTTTTTAGAAAGTCTTGAAAAGTTGAAGGGAAGCGAATAGCGTCTGGTCTGTTGCCAAAGCTATCGAAAAAACAGCTTACACCATCCCTGCTTGTGTAAATAGCGATCCAGTGTTCCCCTGATCTGTGTGATGGGTGTGTATTCACTATAAGAAATGAGGGTAAATCCTTTAACGGCTCTTTGGGAAGATGATCGCATGGTAGTACTCCTAAGAAATTAGTGTTACATGTAATTTTATCCATGATCCCCGTCAACTGTACTGTATTCATTTTCAATAGTAGTAGTCCGCAAGCACTTGTCTCCGGTTAGATATGCTTAATACTAATGCATTTGTTTGATACTTTGTTTCAGAAAATATATTTTACTCTTTTTTCTGGTATCTTTTAAAGTCTTGTGTGAAAGATATTCTCTAACTTGTTTTACATTTTTCTGATAATGTTTAAAATGTCTGTGTTTTAATTGTATAATTCATTAATGTCTTTAAAAAATATCCAAATATGTGGAAAAACAAAACTTTCTTTAATAAAAAACATCCCTTGACCCCTTATGTCTGTCACCCAATGCACTGTTTTACATTTTAAAGTTTAAAGCATCGTTTTTGAACACTTTTTGATCGTTTTCGAACATTTTCACTTCAAAAACACACAAAGTCCAAAAACACAGTCATAAATTCCTTGGGGGTAGTGGGGGGTAGTGGGGGAGGATAAAAACCAGTGTCCAAAACAGGTGTCCAGTCGGGAGGGAGGGGTGGGAGTGAGGGAGGGGTGGGAAGGGGTAATATTTTTATTAGGGTAATAAATCAATCATTTTTGACACATGGTGGCCTATACTTCTCTCTACTCTAAATTGTAATGTTGACATGCATTTGCTGTAAAGCTGCCTTTGAAATATGTATTGTGAAAAGCGCTATACAAATAAATGCGAACTGAATTGAATTGAATGTCTGTCAGAGGATCATTGAAATCTAAATGAAGTCTCAATTTATAACAGTGAAGTCACTGTATCTTCAGTCTGTTGATTCTGTTGACTGTGAGTCTCTGTAGTGGATCCTTATTCACCATCACATGATCATGAGAAGATCAGACTGTCATCTGATACTAGTCAATCCTAAAATAAAACACACAAACATTAACATATGCAGTATGAGACATTACATCTGTCACATCTTTTCATAAGAAAACTTAGCACTGACTAGATAAGCTATATTAATTAATTCTCAAACATGATAATAAAGCTTCAGTCTGATGATCAAAGTCATTTTACAAAATCAAAAGGACATGAAAGGTCCCTTTCACACAACGGACAGCTGATACAGAACCAGCAAAAATGATCATTACACTCCACTACAAATTTAATATCAGTTAATAACAAACAACCCAAATCTCAGATTATCACACACAGACACACACACAGAGACAGTTACAGGGTAAAAGCTGAAAATAGAATTAATATTATTTTCACAATCAGTCACAACACTATGAGCAGAATTAAACTCATATTAAACAGTTCAAAGTTCAGAGACCTACAGAAACTGAAGCTGAATTTAACACTCATTATTTGATGATCTCAGACAAAATGTTCACACACGTGGTGTTACTGAACCTGGTACAATTTTCTTTTATTTTTAGAGAGTAAAACAGCCATTTGAACTTTAAATGAAAATATGATGATGAGAATTGTTAATAACGTCTCGGTTACAAAGGTAACCCTCGTTCCCTGAAGGAGGGAATGGAGACGTACGTCAGACAGACCGACAAATAGTAATCTTGCTAGAGAGGCCAATCTACTTCAAATTTAACTAAAACGAGCCAATGCACATTGGCATGGAATTATTTGCAGCAGCTGCTCTGTCACGCAGTGCAGGTACTTAATGAGCAGCAGGTGCACTGCATTCCTTAGGATTTCCTTCCAGTGCCCTGTGCAAACCTCCTGTTCCCTCTTGCCTAATAAGACCATGGGACAGGGCTTACACAGAGTGTGACCATCACTGCTGTTCCGTGATAACCCACACAGTGAGAATATTGGATAACACTGGGAAAGCGTGCCCACCCAGTGGGAAGGGAACACTGCGGAAGCCACATCCTTCCCCGAAGGAGTTACGTGGAGATGTACACATGGGACTAACCCCGTGGGGCTGTACTACATATGGAAGTTACTGGGGTGAGTCCGGCCTCATAAAGGTGGGTTCTCCCAAGGGAAAGACACGGGCTTCTGTCTAAGAGCAACCATGGAAAAATACACATACAGGATCCCCGCAGGGTCCCACATATGGTACCCAGCCTAACCCCGGTTCTCAAAGATTTAGCGGGAAATAGGCCTGGCGCCGGACGCTCTGCCACGTCCGGCTGCCGAGGGTGATAGAGGACTCGACAGGGTCTGCCCGAAGGGACTCTCTGAAGCAATCAGCACATGAATTGGTGCAGCAAGCCAACACTGAGCTGGACCTCACGGTGCTTCTACCCAACTGAATTGAGAGAACAGGAGGAGACCGGCTCGACACGAAGGCTATAGGATCTAGCGAACGTGTTGGGTGTCGCCCAGCCCGCAGCTCTACAAATATCTGTTAGCGAGGCACCACGAGCCAGCGCCCAGGAGGATGCAATGCCTCTTGTAGAGTAAGCATGCAACCTGAGCGGGCAGGGCACGCCTTGAGCTTGGTAAGCCAAGGCGACAGCGTCCACTATCAAGTGGGCCATCCTTTGCTTGGAGACAGCCCTTCCATTTTGCTAGCCTCCGTAACAGACAAAGAGCTGGTCTGAGATCATAAGGCCTTGGGTTCTGTCTATGTACAGTCGCAAAGTGCGGACAGGACAAAGCAATGCCAGGGCTGGGTCTGCCTCCTCAGGGGGCAGCGTTTGCAGGTTCACCACCTAGTCCCTGAAGGGAATGGTAGGAATCTTGGGCACATAGCCGGGGTCTTAGTACCACATGGCGATCGCCTGGCCCGAACTCTAGGCACGATTCGTTGACCAAAAATGCCTGCAGGTCTCCTACCCTCTTGATGGAGGCCAATAGTCAGAATCTTTAAGTCTTGTAGAAGGCGCTCGTGCTGACGCAATGGTGTTAAGTACCTAAGGGGATAAGTCACCTAGAACCTCCGCGTCCCGTCCAGGGACCAGACATGGAGTTTCCAGAGGTCTGGATGTGGGTGCCAAAGGGTGCCCTGTCTTTGAGAAAAAAGGTCCTTCCTCAGAGGGATGCGCCAGGGAGGGGCTGTCGCGAGGAGCATAAGTTCCGGGAACCAGGTCCGGTTGGGCCAATAGGGTGCAACCAACAAGACCTGCTCCTCGTCCTCCCTGACTTTGCACAAGGTCTGTGCAAGTAGGCTCACTGGGGGAAACGCATATTTGCGTAGACTCCGGGGCCAGCTGTGTGCCAGTGCATCCGTGCCGAGTGTTCCCTCGGACAGGGAGTAAAACAGCTGGCAATGAGAGGTTTCTGGAGAGGCAAACAGATCTACCGGAGCTTCCCCGATCTCTCTCCAAATCAGCTAGACCACCTGGCGGTGGAGTCGCCACTCTCCCGGAAGCGCAGCTCGTGAAAGCTCGTCGGCCACATGGTTGAGCACACCGGGGACATGAATGGCCCAAAGCGACCTCAGATGCTTCTGACTGCAAAGGAGGAGATGGCGGGCGAGTTGCAACATGCGACGGGAACGTAGACCACCTTGACGGATGAGGTACGCAACGATCGCAGTGTTTTCCGTATGGACCAGCACGTCCTTGCCCTGTAACGGTCCTCTCAGGTGGCTCAGAGCGAGGCGAGGCAAGGCAGTTGATGTGCTAATGCAGTTGGGGGCCCGTCCACACCCCTGAGACTGCATGGTGGCAGAGGTGAACACCACAGCATGCCTGGACACCTGTTCTATGGGCACTCCTGCCCAAAGAAACAAGGGGTCCGACCACGGGCTGAAGGCTTGGCGGCACGCCGGAGTGATTGCCACTCGGTGAGTGCCGCGTTGCCACGCCCATCTCGGGACTCCGCCATGAAGCCAGTGCTGAAGCGATCTCATATGAACCAAACCAAACAGTGTTACTGCTGCTGCGGCTGCCATATGCCCCAGGAGCCTCTGAAAGAATTTCAGTGGGACCGCCGTCCTGCCCTTGAACGTATTCAAGCAGTTCAGCACCGACTGAAAATGTTCCTCTTTGAGGTGCGCTGTCCGTTCGACCGAATCCAACTCCATACCGAGAAAAGAGATTCTCTGCACGGGGGCTTGTTTGCTCTTTTCCCAGTTGAGCCGAAGACCCAGCTGGCTGATGTGTTCACATAACTGATCCCAAGACTGTGCCAGTATGAGCCAGTCGTCGAGATTGTCGAGGATGCGAATGCCATGTTCTCTCATGGGAACAAGGGCTCTCTCCACGACTTTCGTGAAGACGCGGGGAGACAGAGACAGCCTGAAGGGTAGGACCTTGTACTGATATGCAAAGTGCAGGAACGGCCTGAGTCGAGGGAGAATCGAGAGTACGAGTATGCATCCTTCAGATCGATTGCTGCAAACCAATCTCGGGAACGGAGAACCTGTAGAACCCTGACCTCATATTGTCTGGAGGGACCGGCTTGATCGCGTCCTTCGCCAGTAGGACAGCGATCTCCACTCGCAAGACATGGGCATCGACAGCTTCCACTGAAGTGAAGTGGATGCCCCTGAACTTGGGGGGGACGCCGGGCGAACTGAATCGCATAGCCGAGCCTGATGGTCCGAATGAGCCAGCGAGACACTGCGCTAGCCAGGCTTGCAGAGACCGTACAAAAGGGACCGTAGGTGTACCCGCAGTGGGGCAGTGAGGTGGAACACAGGAACGTGGCTCGAGGGGCTCTCTTTGCGAGGAGGCCCATAGCGAGGTCTGAGTGTGCTGTGCAACACTTACCTGGTTCCACGGTAGGGCAGAGGGCGAAGGAGAAGGTTTGATTACGCTCTCGAACTGCCCGCTGCCGCCCACTGGCAATAGAAGAGGGGGATGAGAGTGGAGAGGTTTCTCTCCTCCCACAGCTCTCTGAGCCCTCTTCGGACCCAGAGATGGAGGAAACAGAGATGGCAGAACAGAAAGAAAAAACAAAGGATTTACCACCCGGCCCTCCTCCAGGGGAAGGAGTGGTGCGGTCACCATCTCCTGAAGAGCAGTCCCGTCCATCTCTGGGTCGCCCATCCTAGGGCCTCTTGCCTTGGTTTTACCACCCTTCTTGGCGGGGGCCTGAACGGGCTGGGCCTCTGCGGCGCTTGGATGGAGGCTGCTGCAGGCTGAGGTGCTGCGGCCGGCGGATGGGTGGAAGCAGCAGCTGACCGCTGGGCCAGGATGTGGCTGATGGCCTCAGACTGCTTCTGTACAGCCAAGAACTGCTGGGCGAAGTTCTCAACCACGTCGCCAAACAGGCTGGTCTGGGACACGGGACAATTAAGAAACCTGACTTTGTCGGTTTCCCTCATGTCGGCCAGACACAGCCAGAGATGGCGTTCCTGGACCACCATAGTGGACATCGCACGACCCACTGACCGCGCTGTAACCAAGGTCCATTGCGGCACAAAGTTCTTGGGGAACTTGTGGATCATGACCAACCTCTGGAAGGTGCCTCTGTGCCTTGGCCTGATAGACCTGCAACAACAACATAGCGTGTAAGGCAGAGGCAGCTTCCCCACAGGCCTGGTAAGCCTTGTCGGTAAAGTCTGACGAGTGCTTGCAGGCCTGGGAAGGAAGACACAGATCCCCCTGCCAGGTGGAGTTAGGGCACAGTTGCATAGCAACGAGCCGCTCCACAGGAGGGATTCTCGTGTAACCCTTAACCGCCCCGCCATCAAGGAGACCTTTAAGCGCTCTCAGCGCACTGTACCAGCTGTTAGAACAGCCCTTTTATTTTTGCTCAAATGAAAAAGGCAAAAAAAGAAAAAACAAAGGGAAAAGTAAGAAGAGAAGAAACAACCCCACTGCCGCACTGTACACCCGCACTGGAGAGAAGCTTCTTCCTGAAGAGCTGTGACTCGTTCGTCTTGTTTCACACTTGAAGAGAGAACAAACATTGATCGCTCAGCTCCGAAGTGAAAAGCTAAGAAATGCATTGCACCTGCTGCTGCAAATAATTGCATGCCAATGTGCATTGGCTCGTTTTAGTTACACTCAAAGTAGATTGGCCTCTCTAGCGAGAACGTGACCGACTGAATGGGAACTATTGTTACCATAGTGTCTCCAATTTATAATGTGGATCATCCTTGAGCTTCACTCCTGAGTCTCCTAGATTATTCCCAGGCAGATTCAGTTCTCTCAGTTGTGAGGGGTTTGATCTCAGAGCTGAAGCCAGAGCAGCACAACCTTCATCTGTTACACCACAATAACTCAACCTGTAGAGAACAATGACACACCCTTCACTCTCTCAGATCAGACGTACAGATCAGACCAACAGACTTCATTATTTAAAAAAAGCACAATCACCATGTTTAATGTAAGTAAGATTTACCATGTTATTTGTGTGTTTGTGTGAGAGGAAAAGCTTATATAAAAACTTATATAGCAAATTATTTATATCACATTAAATAATATGTAAAGATGATCACAGAAAAGAGATAGATGTGATGGTCATTAACAATTCTTGTTCTTGTGCTTCATGTATCAAAGTCTTGACTAGTGTTGTCACAATACTGGAATTTCTAACTTCGATATGATACCTTGAAAAGTAACAATATTCGATACCATTTTCGACACCACGGGGAAAAACACTGTATATACTGTAATATAGATATTTTTAATATTATTTATTTTTTGTCCATCTATTGAAAGTCTAGCCAATCAAAAAAAAATTCTTAAGAGATCACTTTATATGATAAAGCTTTAAAGCTTTTTTCATATGTAAACATTGATCAATTACCACTACAATTATCTCACAAATATTTGCTAACTCAATGCATTTTTTTTTTTTTACAATGGGGTAATTTTGTTGCAATAGCTTACACACACAGCACAAGGAAGCTTGATTTCAAATGGTAAATTGAATTTAAAAAGACAGGTAAATAGTAATGAAATAAAAACAAATGAACAAATTTACAATAGCACAAATAAATACAGTAGATTAAAGATACAAATGAAATGGACTGCTTTATTTTTTTCAGGCAGGTCTAACAGTAGTATTCAGGCAAAAAACTGAGTAAAGAAACAAAGTAATCAAATTTAAAATATCATTTGATAATCTTTTTGTCTTTTGTTGTTTGATTAACATTAATCCTCTGGAGTCTGAGGATTTTTGGGGCCCTGGAGAAGTTTTGACATGTCCTGACACAAATGACGAAGTATTTTAAGTTGATTTTGCTGCTATGTGAAAAAAATCCAGCAAAACGCGCCAGCGCGTTTCCCGTTTCCAGAGTGTTAACAACATAGAGCAGCACGTTTATTAGGCTGCTGTCCCTTTAAGACCTGAAGCACACAAAAATCCAAAATACTGTTACATATTCTTCCTGAACTGTTTACGACTCTGTTTACATTAATACTCACCAAAATGAGCATTATTTTTGAGTGGATTTGGCCATTAATAAGCCACGAAAAAGAGCTCATTTTGGCACTTGTATGTCAGAGGCGGCTTTATTATGTGCGCGCTTCGGATGTGAGCGAGAAATCTGCAGGAATGAGTACAATTTGCACAGTCCTGCGCTGAAATTCAGACCGGGTCACACCAACAGTATTTAACTGGCGTGAATGAGACGACTGAATGAGAGGAGGCAGGTGTGTGTCAACTCGCTGTCGGAGAGGAGAGCAAGAAAGCGCAGCTGGTAACGGTGTATCGATATTTCAGCATGGAGTATTGGCATCGTTTCAGATATTTCAGTATCGATACATATTGAAATACACATTTACATACATACATACGATACATATTTAAAGTAAAGAGTGTTAAATGTTGATCGTATCTCCTTACTGAGGAGCATTCATGGGTTCAATCATTTACAGATCAATCACTCTATCACCTCAACTCAAGAAACACTTGAACATAGAAAAATATTATTTCTTACACTTGATTTAGGCCTGGGACACACTAGACGATTTTCAAATCTTAACCGTTTTTAAAACTGTGGGAGACCACAGACATAATGACAGTTTCAACCGATTTTTAATCCCCTGAACTAGATGATTCAGTCGGACCGCGAGACCACACACCTGTTGATTGTAGGAATGATTTCACAGTGAGACGAGATCTCACGGAGACTCATGAGATCAAACGGGACTTGAGAAGAAAAACAAATGGAGAACAATCGACATTGTCAGCTGGCTCTCCTGCCATGCATTGTTTTAATTAATCTAATTAGGACTTTCATGATTCCTCGTTTAAATTTGAGTACTCAACAGACCCTTTTCACATTTCCGCGTTTATCAGTAGTGGAAGTCGTCATAATTGGGTAAACTTTTATAGCGGTGAATGAGAGACTACATTAAAGATATTTTTCGTGTTTCCATTTGCGCAAATAGCAAAAGAAAAACTCCATAATAATGTTTTTACAACCTTCAAAAAGAGGGAGCGATTGATAACAGCAGTCAAAAGAGAGAAAGATGTCATTTTTACCTTCACTTCCATAGCCGCTTGTATTAGAAACACCCTCACAGCAGCGTTAACTAGTTTTTTGTAATTTAATGCAAATGTAATATAATATTAAATATATTGTTATAAATGTACATATATTTTTTTAAAAATGAAAATATAAAAAACTTTGCAGGATTTACAATAGTTTGGGTTACTTATAACGTTCATTTGGATCACAATGGGCCTCATTTATCAATCTAACGTAGAAACGAGAGCAGATCCGAGCGCAGAAATCGTGTTACGATAGGGTTCACGTGTGATTTATCAAACATTCATATGCGGGCAATCCTATTGTACCAATGATCGTACGTTGATAAATGTGGCGGCTGAAAACACTCGTCATTTAAATATCACGCCCCTAAAAATTCACGGTTTAGAAGCCTCGCCTCTACAGTTTACGATACGGAGAAACGTAACCCGGCCAAGAAGAGGAAGTAATCTCATGAAAGAGAAATTGATCTTACTCCAAAAAACACCCATTAACCTTGTAATTGCAAACAATTACATTAATTTTTATGTATATTTAATACCAGTAAATAAAATGAAACATCCATAGGCCTATTGTAGTTCCCTCCACAACAAATCATTTAAGTTACGGTATTCAAAAGAACAAGAATGAAAAAGAAGCTATAAAATTATATATTAAAATATAAAACAAATTAGATAGTCGTAGTGGCATTCATTATAAACAACAAAAGTCAAGCCAAAATTTTTTTTTTTTTTTAAGGCTAAAGCGAAACTGATGTGCTCACCTCTCTCATATGGCAAGAATCCAAATATGTTTCTATATTTGCATGTAACATTTTGGTTGCTAAATTATTATTTATTATAAACAATTAAGGCTTTATACTTCACTCGTGTTTCAATATCCACATAAAACAGCATCCTTCACATGCGCAAAAATGTGTGTGGTTGGGTGCTGGGCACGCTGATTTACAGCGGACCATTTCATTTGAGCAGTGTAACTTTTATGTTTGCCCGACTGCATTTTAGTTTGATGACGAATGGCTGAAATGTCACGTTAGAAACGATAGAACTGATGTTGTGCGCCTGCGCGATCACTTGGATTTGTTAAAAATATAAAGAAAACAAGTGCAATGTGTTAGAGTGTCACAAAAACGAGTTTTTTTTTCTGTTGTTAATCTGTTAATTATTTAATGAAATATATGTCGTGTATATAGGCCATGTCAACACCTCAAACTCGTTGTTGTGCTCCTCAAACCATTCCTGAACCATTTTTGCTTTGTGGCAGGACGCATTATCCTGCTGAAAGAGGCCATAGCCACCAAGGAATACTGTTTCCATGAAAGGGTGTACATGGTCTGCAACAATGCTTAAGTAGGTGGTATGTGTCAAAGTAACATCCACATGGATGGCAGGACCCAAGGTTTCCCAGCAGAACATTGCCCAAAGCATCACACTGCCTCCGCCGGCTTGCCTTCTTCCTATAGTGCATCCTGGTGCCATGTGTTCCCCAGGTAAGTGACACACATGCACCCGGCCATCCACGTGATGTAAAAGAAAATGTAAATCATCAGACCAGGCCACCTTCTTCCATTGCTCCGTGGTCCAGTTCTGATGCTCACATGCCCACTGTTGGCGCATTTGGCAGTGGACAGGGGTCGCAACAAACTGTGATGCACTGTGTATTCTGACACCGTTCTATCAGAACCAGCATTAGCTTCTTGAGCAATTTGAGCTACAGTAGCTCGTCTGTTGGATCGGACCTCACAGGCTAGCCAGCCTTCACTCCCCACATGCATCAATGGGCCTTGGCCGCCCATGACCCTGTTGCCGGTTCACCACTGTTCCTTCCTTGGACCAATTTTGGTAGATACCGACCACTGCAGACCGGGAACTCCCCACAAGAGCTGCAGTTTTGGAGATGCTCTGACCCAGTCCTCTAGCAATCACAACTTGGCCCTTGTCAAACTCGCTCAAATCCTTACGCTTGCCCATTTTTCCTGCTTCTAACACATCAACTTTGAGGACAAAATGTTCACTTGCTTCCTAATGTATCCCACCCACTAACAGGTGCCGTGATAAAGAGATAATCAGTATTATTCACTTCACCTGTCAGTGGTCAAAATGTTATGCCTGATCAGTGTATGTATTTATAAGTGTTGTTATATCAAACCATATTATTACTTGCTTTTGATCCAGATATTATTGCCCCATTGTTATTATATATGTATTTTAAGTCATTTTAAAGGCCATTGTTTGCTTAGGTCTTTTCTTATTATCACAAAAAGTATCCGATAACTTGATTAATTGTGAAAATAATCTACCGACTACTTGATCACCAAAATAATCATTAGTGACAGCCCTAAATGTAATAATAGTTTGATTCCCCTATTCCATTTTGTTAATAAATGAATGAATGAAATTATAAAATTCAGTGACACAGTTTCATGTGAGTCACGTATGATCTTACCACAGTGTCTCCAGTTTACAGATAGGATTCTCCAGTACAGCAGAGAGCAGCTTCACTCCTGAGTCTCCTAGATTATTTACAGACAGATTCAGTTTTCTCAGGTGTGAGGGGTTTGATCTCAGAGCTGAAGCCAGAGCAGCACAACCTTCATCTGTGACACCACAATCACTCAACCTGTAGAGAACAATGACACACTCTTCACTCTCTCAAATCAACAGAGACTTCATTATTAAAGAGAAACCAATAACAAACTCAAATCACCATGTTAGATAATCTTGGTCTGTATCACAGAGCACAAAACATTATCATAACACACCTGCAGTCAAATTCAAGCAGGAATAATACATATATTTTTAAATGTATGATCGTAATTTGTGCATTATCTCTTTTTTAAACAATTATGTCAGTGAGTTTTACTGTTATTCTAAAAGAGTCAAGTCAAGTCATCTTCAATTGTATAGCACTTTTTACAATACAGATTGTTTCAAAGCAGCTTCACAGTGATAATAGGAAAATTAATGGACAGAGATTATTTTGGCTTTACAGCAGCTCTAGGAAAAAGTTATTATCGAGCTAAAGTAAGTTTTTGATTGAATCGCTTCCATTGTAAAAATCATTAATTATTAACTCAGGGGCTGCTTAAATGACACCTTTTTAACTGAAAACAGAAGACTTTTAATGCCTTCATTGACTTGTTTTGTCTATAGGTATGCGCGTTTGAATGTGTATTTGCGCAGATGCTTAGTCTTTTTTAAAAAGTGACATTGCCAAATTACTTGTCTGGGCCACATAATACAGAATTATTAGTTGTTTCCGTGGATCCATGCGAAGTGGAATCTTTTTGACAACGTTTTATCTATACATAGGGAAAGGAAAGGGAAGGAGGCCTTTGCAGGGGATAGTTTAGTTGACAGTTCAGGGCTAGGTAAAGGTCCTTCATCTCATCTGGATACGGCCTGGATCTGGTAGACTACGATAAACGTTGGAATAAACAGAGAGAGACTAATATTAGTGTAGACACCATTCTTCTTATGATGTAGCGAGTATATCAGGTATTATGGGAAGTGTTTCCAGTTCCGGCTGACCTAATTTATGCAGCCTAACAATATACATGATTTGAATTATAGAAATAGATAATGTGTTATGTGTATGCCAGGTTAAAGAGATGTGTTTTTAGTCTAGATTTAAGCTGACAGAGTGTGTCTGCTTCCCGAACAACGTTAGGAAGACTGTTCCAGTTTAGGTGCTAAATAAGAAAAGGATCTACCACCTGCAGTTGATTTTGATATTCTAGGTATTATCAACTGGCCAGAATTTTGAGATCGCAATAGAAGTGAAGGACTATAATGTGTTAAGAGCTCACTCAAGTACTGGGGAGCTAAACCATTTAGTGCTTTGTAAGTAATTAGCAAGATTTTAAAATTTATACGATGTTTAATAGGGAGCCAATGCAGTGTTGACAGAACCGGGCTAATATGGTCATACTTCCTGGTTCTAGTAAGAACTCTAGCTGCTGTGTTTTGGACCAGCTGGAGTTTGTTTATTAGGCGTGCAGGGCAACCACCCAGTAAAGCATTACAGTAATCTAGCCTTGAGGTCATGAACGCATGAACTAACTGTTCCGCATTTGTCATTTAGAGCATATGTCGTAGTTTAGATATATTTTTAAGATGGAAGAATGCGGTTTTACAGATTCTAGAAATGTGGCTTTCAAATGAAAGATTGGTATCAAAGAGCACATCCAGGTTCCTAACTGACGACGAACACTTGACAGAACATCCATTAAGTGTTAGACAGTATTCTAGGTTATTACGTGCAGAGGTTTTTGGTCCAATAATTAGAATCTCTGTTTTTTTCAGAATTAAGTAGTAGGAAATTGCTAGTCGTCCAATTTTTTATGTCAGCTATGCATTCTGTTAATTTTGTGAATTGGTAAGATTCATCAGGGTGCAAAGAAATATAGGGCTGAGTATCATCAGCATAACAGTGAAAACTAATGCCATGCTTCCTAATGATATCTCCCAAGGGTAGCATGTACAAGGTGAACAGCAATAGTCCTAGTACCGAGCCTTGCGGTACTCCATACTGAACTTGTGATCAATATGACATCTCTTTATTTACTACTACAAACTGATAACGGTCAGATAAGTATGATTTGAACCATGCCAATGCAATTCCACAAATGCCAACATAATTTTCGAGTCTATTCAAAAGAATGTTGTGGTCGATAGTGTCAAAAGCAGCACTGAGATCTAGTAACACTAGTAGAGAAATACAGCCACGATCCGATGATAAGAGCAAATCATTTGTAATGAGAGCCGTCTCAGTACTATGGTACAGTCTAAATCCTGACTGGAAATCCTCACAGATACCATTTCTTTCTAAAAAGGAGCATAGTTGCGAGGATACTGCCTTTTCTAGTATCTTTGACAGAAAAGGTAGATTCGAGATTGGCCTGTAATTGACTAATTCTGTAGGATCAAGTTGCAGTTTTTTAACAAGTGGTTTAATAATAGCCAGCTTAAAGGTTTTCGGTACGTATCCTAATGACAAAGATGAATTAATGATATGAAGAATAGGATTTATGACCTCTGGAAGCATCTCTTTCAGTAGCTTAGTCGGTATAGGGTCTAACATACATGTTTAGATGATTTAACAAGTTTAGACAATTCTTCCTTTCCTATAGCAATGAATGAATGGAATTTTTCCTCAGGGACACTACAATCCACTGTCTGATGTGATACTGTAGTAGACGGTTGCATAGTTATAAATACCTAGGGTTATGTTTGTTTTCGTCTAAGAGAGTTGAAAAATAATCAGATCTAGCAGTTTTTAAGGCCTTTCTGTACGCAATCATGTTCTCTCTCCACAAAATGCGAAAAACCTCTAGTTTTGTTTTCTTCCAGCTGCGCTCCATTTTTCTGGCTGCTCTCTTAAGGGCCAGAGTGTGCTCGTTGTACCACGGTGTTGGACTATTTTCTTTAATCTTTTTTTGATTGCAAAGGAGCAACTGTGCCTAAAGTGCTGGAAAAAATAGAGTCAATAGTTTCTGTTGCAACATCGAGTTTTTCTAAGCTATCTGGTATATTGAGGAGAAGATTATTATATTCAGGAAGATTATTTATAAAGCAATCTTTAGTGGTAGAAGTGATGGTTCTACCATATTTGTAACCGGGAGTCGGCTTTGCAGCCTTGGCTAAATGAAGTATACATGAGACTAGATAATGATCTGAGATGTCATTTGAAACTAGACCTCTGAGTAATACTGAGAATATTGCTATAAATTACAGCAAAACCCCTCCCCCCCTTTTGCCTTTCAAACGAGGCTTGTGTTTATAAAGGTAACCTTTAGGGGTGGACTCATTTAAAGTAATGTAATCATCTGGTTTCAGCCAGGTTTCTGTCAAACATAGCACATCTAGGTTATGATCTGTAATCATACAATTTACAAAGAGTGATTTTGTAGAAAGGGATCTAATATTAAGCAAACCGAGCTTTATCCTTTGTTCATCTGTATTATCTCTGTTTTTTATTTGTTGAACATCAATTAAATCTTTACCCTTAAATGGGTTTGGGAGTTTTTTGTATTTACTAATTCAGGGAACAGACACAGTCTCTATGTGATGATATCTAGGTGAAAGAGTCTCTATGTGTTGGGATTTATCTGACTTCTGTGACGTGAGACAGCTAGCAGATGGTCAGTTTAGCCAGTCTGTCTGCTTCCTGACCTGGGCCCCAGTTAGTCAAGGTTCATCTCTAAGACTATGTGCCATATTACTTGAATATGGCACATGGTCTTAGAGATGAACCTTGACTTTACATAAGAGATTATATAAAAACTGATATAACAAATTAAATCTGTATATCACATAAAAATCAAGAAAAATTGCAACAGGAGAGGTTAATGTAATGAACATTAAACAGTCATGAAACCCCCCTCTTTCAGCTCAAGTCTACCTCACAATCATCTTAAATGTTTGTGATCAGCTAGAGATAAAAAAACAGGAAAATCTGGCCACACCCCCAAGCCACGACCCCAGAACTTATTTAAAATATATATATATTTTATCACATTAAAAGATACATCTTATATTTTCCAACCTTCAAAAAGAGGGGGAAAATAGAGAGCGATTGATAGCAGTCAGAAGAGAGAAAGATATTATTTTTACCGTCACTCCCATAGCCGCTGTATTAGAAACACCCTCACAGCAGCATTAACTAGTTTTTTGTAATATAATACTAAATATATTGTTATAAATGTACATACAATATAAAAAAAATATAGAAATATAAAAAACTTTGCAGGATTTACAACATTGATGACCATTAAAACGCATCATCACAGTCTGTGAAAAGGATCAAGAGACATTTATCACAGTGGATTTGATTACTGGAAGTGCTAGTCGAAGCAGTGTATTGATTCTTCTGGTTATGTATATTTTCAATGGGCTGTTATCACCTAGTTGAATAAACACTTTTTAAAATGAGCATCCACAGGATGATTTCAACATCCAGACATTTTCAGAGAGAGAAGAGCTATTCTTATGATTAATCTGCACAGAATTTTCGAAACTCAACGGAACTTGTAGTTTTAATCAACATAAGCCGATCTGAGAAAGCCGTGGCTCGTAAACATACGTGATTATTTCACCAGTTTTTATGTCAGTGTGCTCGTCTAAATCAATAGTGACCGCGACGCTGTAGTGTGTGTGAGACCTGATGAATAAGATCAGAATCAGCATATTTATTCATTTGTATTAAATATTTTAGTCATTATTCTGTGTCATTTTTCATTGAAAATCATTTCACTGTATGTAATTAACACATTCATGCCAAAATTCTTAATTAATATTCAAAGTAGTCACGCTGTCAACGCGTTACTGTTTAAGATTGATAAAATGTTTAACATAATTAAATTTCTTTAAGGCAGTTACTGCACATTCATTCATCTATTTTAAAACTGCTCTTATAAAAATTTATTATAGTTATAGTATAATTTATTATAATTTATTTTGTGGTAATACAAATGGTAATCAATCCACAAAAACATGGTTACTACACTTTTACTATAATAAAACCATGGTTAATTTTCATAAAGGGTGTTTATCGGTCAAATTCACTTATAAATGTAAATTCAACAGGTAAGAAATATGATCATTAAAAGAAAAACACAGTTAATGAGAAGACGAGCACTGGACTGCGACAGGTTAGTTAGGAAATAAATTTATTTATTATTCAGACAGCAAGTTGAAGATACGAGATGTAAACATTCTCAGTTTCGAAATGCATCTACTACACACAAACGTATTCTCGCGTCCGCGTATTATTTTAAAAGAAGGACCTTCACCCCACCGTATCAGTCTCACCCATGCTTTCCTCAATTCTTGTTGTGTCGGGAAATCGTGAAAACTGAGGCAAGGATGCCGTTGTTTAGAATTAGAGCAGCCGGATCGCTGCAGTAACACCGGCGAGAGGATTTAACCATTAGTTTTGACTAATGGTGGGACTGGAAGTAGCAATACACTGTTTCACTTACCGGATATAGGAAGTGTGATAAAGCTCTATTGCAATTTTCCAGGAACTGGCAAAATACCGGAAGTGGCACTTTCCACGGATGAGAATCCATGAACTGCATTATTAGACCGTTTTCTAAGGCTGAACAATATATTACAACGTTTAAAAACCACACTATAGCATAGTGCTACTGTGAATTCACAAAGGCTGCGATTCAATTAAATAAATATATGCCCTGCAGGTTTAAAATTTCTCAAAGCTGCTATATTTCTCAGCATCTCAGAACGGCTTCGTTCACAGTAAATGCTGCTCCACATGAACTGTCATTACTTACATGAATGGAGCGTCTCAAACTCCACCTCTGAATATGCTGTGAGTTTGGGTTACTTATAACGTTCATCTGGATCACCATGGGCCTCATTTATCAATCTAACATAGAAATGAACGCAGATCTGAGTGCAGACACTGTCTTACAACAGGGTTCCCATGTGATTTATCAAACATTCATATGCTGGCAATCCTATTTTACGAATGATCGTAAGTTGATAAATGTGGCAGCTGAAAACAATCGTCATTTAAATATCAATCCCTCCACAACAAATCATTTAAGTAATGGTATTCAGCAGAACAAGAATGAAAAAGAAGCTGATTTACAGCAGACCATTTTATTTGAGCAATGTAACTTTTATGTTTGGTTGACTGCATTTTAGTTTGATGACAAATGGCTGAAATGTCAAGTTAGAAATGATAGAACTGTTGTGTGCACGCGAGGTGCCTGCGCGATCACTTGGATTTAATAAAGATATAAAGAAAACAAAAACAATGTGTTAGAATGTCAATTATTTAATGAAATATATGTTGTGTAGTCCTAATTATTTTATTCCTTTTATAGCCTACTTAATTTTATTCTGTTTTTCTCCGTTCACAGAAGCGCTGCAGTATGGAGACACGACAACAACGCAGCCCTGAAGTATCAACTAACCTATCCCCTGCGAAGGCCTCCTTCCCTTTCCTTTCCCTATGTGGGACAAATGGATCTACAGTCATATCAAATGTAGTTGCTAACTGACCTAAAGCGTGTATATATGCATCTACTCTGAAGAGAATATAATCAGCAGATATAGTTTACTACTATTTTCAACAGTGTCAGCCAATGGCTCTTTTACAATGATCAGCCAATGAGATGATCAGCATAGAGACCGCCTTCAGATGTTTGATTGACACCCTCTCATTAGCATGTTGTGCCAAGGAAAAATAAATACGGAGCTACATTAAAAAATAAATATAATTGGTTATAAGGCAAAAAAAGTCAACATTCAGTTTAACATTTCCTTTAACATTTTTTTTTTTAATTTCCCCCAACATTCGTTTAATTTATTTATTTATATCCTCACACATTCAATTATTTATGTACTTATTTATGCAGAAATATATGGATTTATGTATTTATTTGCACATTTATTTATGGGTCACAAACACCCATCTATTCTAAATCTATTCTAATTTTAATTTGACATTCTAATCTTAACGGTTTATGATCGACTAATGAGCTTCGGTTGTTTATCAGGAAAAATAATCTAAATTATCAAAATGCTCTCATTACAATTCTCCACCAGATTTACAATGCTGCATATAAGTTAATGCTAACTCAAAAAATTTGATCGTAGCCACCGCTCACGTCCAAGTTGGCAAGTTTTGCGTGGAAGCGGCCATATGCACCGTTTTCTGTCGTACGTTTGTTTCATAAATGAGGCCTGATGTGTGCCATTTCATTAGATTTGTAAGGTAAATCATTTATTAACCTACACCAACACAGGAGAATACATCAATATCTTTGAAATATGCGTACTGTTCATTGCGATTCAAAATAAAAGTTTAACCTCTGAGTTGAGTTTGCATGTTTTGATGTCCACATATTCTTGTTCAAGAAATTACAGTGGCTGTAGCATTTCTGTCATAAAGAAGTTGCCAAATATTAAACATTAAGTTAACATTTAAAATAATGTCATTTGGCCAATATTAAATAGGGATGTGATCTGATGTAAAGTGGGACAACAACAATCACCAGGTCGTTGGCGCCCCTTGCAGGCATTTGTTATAATACATAATATAATTGTTTATACAATGTATATTATATTATGTATTTTAAAAGTGTTGTTATATCAAACCATATGATTACTTGCTTTTGATCCAGATATTATTGCCCCATTGTTATTATATATGTATTTTAAGTCATGTTAAAGGCCATTGTTTGCTTAGGTCTATTTTTATTATCACAAAAAATATCCGATTACTTGATTAATTGTGAAAATAATCGACCGATTACTTGATCACCAAAATAATCGTTATTGACTGCCCTAAATGTAATAGTTTGATTGCCCTATTCCATTTTGTTACTATATGAATAAATGAAATTATAAAATTCAGTGACACAGTTTCATGTGAGAGTCACGTATGATCTTACCACAGTTCCTCCAGTTTACAGTGAGGATTCTTCAGTCCAGCAGAGAGCAGCTTCACTCCTGAGTCTCCTATATTATTCATAGACAGATCCAGTACTCTCAGGTGTGAGGGGTTTGATTTCAGAGCTGAAGCCAGAGCAGCACAACCATCATCTGTGACACCACACTTCCACAACCTGTAGAGAACAATGACACACTCTTCACTCTTTTAGATCGACAGAGACTTCATTATCAAAGAGAAACCAATAACAAACACGCACGTGCCCTGCTCACTTTAAAGTGAACTGTGTTCATGCAGAAATACGATGTTATAGCGATCAGTGAGCCGAGAGCGCATATGTAGTTTGTTTCCGCATCTATAATAACAGACTCGTGTATGACTAATGTACGACTCCTGTATGTCACTGTAATCACCTTTACCTTCATTACAATCGTCATCCATCCAAACCTTCTTAGCGACACTGGCTTTCTTTATCCAACTGAGAGATGTAGCTTGCGTGTCCTATGTTCATGAAGCGGTTGGGTGTTTTTAAAGCTACCGTTCAGTTTGTATTTCACAGCAGCACGATGAGAAACGGCCTGGGCTGATCCGAAACAATCACAGAATACGTACGAGAGGTTGAGCTTTGTTTTAAATGTATTTTTTAATTAATTTAATTTATCTTTTTTAATGTAATGTATTAAAAATAAAATTAGTGAATTATATTAATATATTTAAATTAATTTTAAATTATCTTGCGGCCCCCCTGGAGGATCACTGAGGCCCCCTAGTGGGCCGTGGCCCACAGGTTGAAAACCACTGCGCTATAAAAATGTTGTTGTTGTTTTTTTTTAAAGAAGATACTTTAATTAAAATATATTATAATTTATCACCGTTTATGCTGGGATCTGTAGGTTGTGGCTAGGCGACACATAACATCACAGTGGAGCATGTAAATCTCATGAATGTACTGGGGGAAAAAGTTTTATACTTTTTATTTGTTTGAACGCTTAGGCTAACGTATTAAAACAGCACCCCCAACTTAAAACATCTTCCCGCGCCCTTGCTGTTACAGCAAACATGCAGCGCTAAGACGATAGCTTATATTTATGTAATTACATCACAACCGATAGTACTATGTAATCTCAAATTCTCACCACCATTCATAAAAAGGTTACCGGAGAGTAACAAGTTTCAGTGCTGATTCTACTCGCATTTAGTGTTTTGAACATTTGAACTTATTTGGGACCATTGTCGCGTCTAAAAACGCATGTAAAACATGTCTGCACCATGTTCTCCTTTCCAAAGCGCTCAGGAGCTTGCGCTCCAGTGGCGTCTGCCGTTACTAAGCAACCATGAGCTGCGCTCTCCATGACGATGCGGTAGTTTCAGCAAAGGATATACGGATTCCCAGCACCGAAAATTCCTTGCAGTAGCTCTGCTACTAGTTTTATTTAAAAATGGGTATCTGTGTACAGCTTTGATCAGATATTCCTCCATCTTGGCTGAGCTTTGTTCTGCAGATGGCGCCACGCAGCGCTCTCTGGACCATTCCATTCAGTAAACAGCATAACCCTGAACATAAACCCCCCACCCCCCCACACACACACACCCCCAACCCCCCAACCCCTCTCAACCCCCCAACCCCCCAAATGACTGATCTGTGTGTTTCACATGGGTCATAATTTTAGGCCAAAAAGAACAGAATTCCGGATTAATCCTGAAGAATTATATCCATGGTGGACGGCTGTGAACAGAAGGGAGGGAGTGGGTGGGGCAGGACAGGGGAGAAAGAGGGGAACGAGCAACTGTCATCTGTCAGCATTTCTGTTGTAAGAAGTTGCCAAATATTAAACATTAAGTTAACATTTAAATTAATGTCGTTTGGCCAATATTAAATAGAGATTTGATCTGAGGTAAAGTGGGACAACAGCAATCACCAGGCCGTTGGTGCCCTCTGCAGGCATTTGTTATAATACATAATATAATTGTTTATATAATGTATATTATATTTTGTATTTTAAAAGTGTTGTTATATAAAACCATATTATTACTTCGTTTTGATCCAGATATTATTGCCCCATTGTTATTATATATGTATTTTAAGTCAAGTTAAAGGCCATTGTTTGCTTAGGTCTATTTGTATTATCACATAAATTATCCGATTACTTTATAATTGTGAAAATAATCGACCAATTACTTGATCACCAAAATAATTGTTAGTGCCAATTCTAAATGTAATAATAGTTTGATTCCCCTATTCCATTTTTTCCCTTTATGAATAAATGAAATTATAAAATTAAGTGTAAGACTTGATTTTCCTGCTAAGACAAAAGCTGAGATCAAACACCCTGCAATAAAGCAATAAAACTCATCTGGAGAGAAGATCTCAAAGAAATAGGACACCAAAACTCTCCTCACTCATCCCCCCCTACTCCCTTCCTTTCCCCCTGGCTCAAGTCACTGAAAGTTCTCTAAGAATGCATATGTACTATGTATGATGTATCTTGTGAATCTATTGTTTTTTCACTTTCATGTTTGGTAACATTTTAAATGTCTCAGTGCGATTGGTAAACTGGTCTCAATTTCACAGCCATCACTTATGTTATGAAAAAGATTGAAAACTAAAACACTCACCCACCACTATGTGTACGCATTTCTTACTCTTAGAGTCATCTTTGAGCAATTAATGTTATGTGTTTATTATTTCTGAATTGGCTAACTATGTAATTGGCATGATACATTTTTACCTGACAAATAAAATGTTATATTTGATTTACTCTGGATTCTTCTGAAATCATTATGACCAGTAGATTATTGGAGTCCATATTTCCGCAGATCTGCGTCAGGATAGGTCAAACTAAAGGCTCAATGAAAGGAGTATGTTGCACATCATGTGAGACCTTCGGATTTCTGTCTATCACTGACTTAGCAAGTTGCAGTATCGTATGAACAAGCATGTGGCAGTTCGACTCAAATGCATTAGTAAACTCTGCACCCTCTGACTAAGTATCAGAAACTGACAGATTTGTGTCGTGAGATCACACGACACAAACCCGGGGCGTGTGACTCTAAGTGATATCGGGTCCGTAATGAACGAATAATTGAAAGTACGGGATACCCAGAATAATCAAATATCTAAATTAATACATGACCAATGATTAATTCCTAATTAGAAACACAATCTAAGAGTAATACTCATTTGAAATTGGAGTCAGATTAAACGAGCAGCTAAAGTAAAATTGAAACTAAATTCTAAAAATTAAGTGAACTTCACAGGGGCACTGAAAAGACATACACGCATTATACCTTCACCCAGGCCGTCAGAATCCGCCGTTGGGCTGACGGGTGGTCCTTACACTTTAAACTTCATAAGTTTATGTGATGTGATTCAGGATCTTCAAACACAGCTAGATAATTTACTAGCTGACCAGTTGGGTCTGACTGAAAAGTGTAAAAAACACAAAGAGACTATTGCAGATCTCAAGGCTAAGCTAAATGCTCAAAAGTCTCCCAAAACGCTTAACAGCGATGAGGCTAAAAAGCATGTTCACTTCTTAGATGAGGTGACTTGCTCTAATGAATCTGGAATGTTTTGTTCAAAGGCCACTGCTCAAGAAAGTGTGCCTATTTCAGTTCTTAAGGTGATGCAGCACTGGAATAGCGCAGAGTCGTGTACCAGAACGCATGGTGTACAAGCATTAGAGAGTCATGAAAATCCTCAACCTCCAGGAGAACACAGTAAACAACCCTGTGGCAAAGAGATTGCAGGTTTTGCAGGTTTTGCAGCTTGCTGTCAGAAAACAGGCCATACAGAGGAAAAAATGCTGGTCACTAGGTAGGGGTAGACCTCCACCTTATTTTCAGAAAAATTAGGAAACCACATTCTAAGGGCAAAGATCAACACTCAACTGCAGGCAAAACTCTCAGTGAGTTAACTGCATTGTTCATGCAAGGCCTCCAACTATTAACTTCACTTGCTAGTGGATTAGCATCCCAATCGCACTAAGTTTAGTTAAACATCCAAATTGCAATGATCCTGTTTGTATTTTTAAATTTGTGATTGTGCTAAACACATTGTGCGCATAGAACACACATTAAAGTTGTTTGTGATACTATATGTACACATAGAGTAGTTGAGTTTATTCTTTAAAACACATGATTGCTTTACTGTAAGTGTTGTATGAAACACTTAGGTTAAAGGTTGTAGATGTTATGCACTCTAGGCCATGTATCTTGTGTAAATTGGAATAATAAGTGTAGTACTGGAATTGTATAGCAATTTCTAGTTGCATGTGTGACTTATGTTGAATTTGTTTGTCTCCTAAGTGGAAAACTCAGCTATTTTCCATATAGCTGCAGTAAAACCATGTACAGGGGAATAGAATTGCCATGTGGCTACAATGTGACTCACAACTGCATTAATCATGAAAATGCTTTCCTTACAGCAGGATTCAGTAACTCTGAACTTTGCACTTTATCATGCTCCTTAACAAAAACATTGCTGTTGAAAAATTTTGAGTCAGATCACACCTCATACCCACATTTTCAAGCTGGCTCCCTGTTACAAAAACAGGACCAAATTTACATCATAATTGTAAAACTTCCTCACCTTTGTTTGGAGCATGACTGCATTTACACATAGCCACAGCTAAATGCAGCCACATAGATTTGATCTTCACACACAAAGTCAAATCTACATCTACATAAGCCTCACAAAATGTATGCATATAATATTATTTAAGTCTTTAAGTCTAGACTGCACTATAACTGTGAATTGCATCCAGTTATTGTTTGTTTTGTTTTTTCTTTGGATTTAATAAATCACTTAGTTATCATTTGTCTCACCAAGTTAAATATCAAAATGTATTGTTAGTATTTCTCATTCTTACCTAAGCACAAAATTTGTATTATCATTAATGCCTTTGAAACATTTCTGAAACTTACTTGATTTGTTTCTTTGTATTTTGTCCATTTGACTTGGAACAATGATTGTTCTGAACATTAATTCAATTTAATTTCTGTATTTGGTTACACTGAATGTTTTGCTGATACTCTTCATGAAAAAGAGGGGTTTTAAAACCAACATTTGTTGTTTTGCAATGGTTCCAGAAACAATGTAAAAGCTTGTAATATCTTCTTTTATTCTCGCCTTGACCACTTTATCAAGTACATCGATTTAAGGGCTTATTGCCAGAGACAAATTTAATCTGACCATATCAAACCTCTGACCAATGACAAATGCCATATGTATGCTTTTGCTGTTTGTTGTGCTATATGCTCTTTTAAATCACAGGATCCCTGCTGCCAAAGTTCAAATCCTGTGTCCTGCCTCGAAAGAGGGACAAGCGTTTGCTCCCATATTCAGTGACTGTTCTTGTAAAGGTGTGAAGTGTTCAATGGATGATTTGCATATCTATGAAGGGTGCAACACCATTTGATGGAGCCTTCTCATGCAGAACTGAAATGAGAACAAAGACTGAAGACTGACCAACTGCTATTGCAACAAGTCTGGACGAGAAGTCTGAAGATGACATCTACACACATGTAGATGTCTTCATGGACTGTGCCACCTTTGAACTCCATGAGTGTGGCCAACGGTGCCAAGAGGGGATTTGTAAGGTTGAAAATATCCAAAGATATTTTAAAATGAACAAAGACATTTGCTTTGCTGTTTCAACCTCCTCTCTCCTGCTACAAGGGCCATTTGGAAGGCTCAAAGGTGTTGACAGTGATCAAGCACTATAGGCCAAAGTATATGTACATTGGGGGTCTATGAATTGTCACACCTTTAGTACAGTGGGGGAAGTTTTAATCTTCTGATTGGTCAGTTTGAATGTCTCACATTTGGGTTTCAGTCACATGGTCAAGGAAGGGATAAAAGATGATTGTAACTGTTGCTCTGCCTCTTCTTATTCTCTGCCTCTTTTCTTGGGCACTCTCTGGCCCTCTCTCTCTCTCTCTCTCTCTAACTATCTCTCAGGTAACTTTTTGCATACATGCTGAGTGCGATTAATAGTATATGATTTTATCATCTCATACATCTATTTTGTAACTATTTTAAGTGTAACCATAACCAGATATTGTCATTAAACCCTTTCAATTACAAATTATTTGTGCTAACTAGTTTTGATTTGGTATTAACATTAATTTGCTCCCTAATGCAATACAATATCGTCAGACTATAGCAACGCTCTCCCACATATTTTGCTATTGTAACTGTGCTTATTTCCGTCGTTGGTATACGTTGCAGTGGATGGTAATAGACAAGAAATGTACAGTTTTCTACCATCTTGCTGATAACGTTTCTTTAGTCATTCGGCGACCCTACAGCCTGAACCCCTGTAGGCGATCCACCCTTACATCAGTGACAGTTTCAAGTGAGAGTCACGTATGATCTTACCACAGTTCCTTCAGTTTACAGTGAGGCTTCTCCAGTACAGCAGAGACTAGCTTCACTCCTGAGTCTCCTAGATTATTCCCAGTCAGATTCAGTTCTCTCAGGTTTGAGGGGTTTGATCCCAGAGCTGAAGCCATAGCAGCACAACCTTCATCTGTGACACCACACCTCATCAACCTGTAGAGAACAATGACACACTCTTCACTCTCTCAGATCAACAGAGACTTCATTATCAAAGAGAAACCAATAACATAAACTCAAATCACCATGTTAGATGATCTTGGTCTGTGTCACAGAGCACAAAACATTATCATAACACACCTGCAGTCAAATTCAAGCAAGAATAATATATATATTTTTAATTGTATATTCATAATTTGTGAAATATCTCTTTTTTAAACAATTAATTAAATATGTTAGTGAGTTTTATTGTTACTCTAAGAAATTAAAAACTAATAAGACAAATTAAAACTGTATATCACATTAAAATCTAGAAAAATTGTAACAGGAGAGGTTAATGTAATGAACATTATAGAGTCATGAAACTCCCCTCTTTCAGCTCAAGTCTACCTCACAATCATCTTAAATGTGTGTGGACGTCTGTGAACAGAAGGGACGGAGTGGGTGGGGCAGGACAGGGGAGAAAGAGGGGGACGAGCAACTGTCATCTGTCAGCGGCCCATGATGGCTCTCACTAAATATCAGGCGGAAATTGTAGGATTTTTATTGCTGACAAAGTTAAATTCATATGAATTATGAATACAATAGCCAACCAATCGCAACACTTGTGACCCATGAACGACTCTCTAAACTACTACATGATCTTACAGTTTGAAGCATCTGTCACAGGAAAGCACCACGTGCTGTCATGAATAATTAAGATAAATGTCTTCTCATTGGATAAGAACATGAAGTCTCGTAAATAATTATGACATCAACGTGTCATTGATGTACTATAGTGTTTCGCCACACAATGAAGATTTTAAAACTACAAAAAAAATCTCTACATTATCCAGTTTTCTCCTACAGTTAAAATTAATGGACTGTGTTAATCCTGACTGTGATGAGATTGAGTGTTTAAACAGTGTTAAATGTTGATCGTGATTAAAAGTGTGTTTTTCAGTGAGACTATCAGTACTGCAGTATCACCTTAATGAGGAGCAGCTTGTGTTCAATTATTTACAGATCAATCAGATGAACTCACAGTAGCAAACGCTTCAAAAAGAAACATTCATTCTCTTACATCATATGAACAGACGTGATACAAAATTGATGAATGGAAATTTGATCATGTTTTAATAGATTTGCTTGTAATGAATGTAATAAAAGTTAGGGTTTTTTATGTTACTTTATAAATTACATGAGTTTGATCAATATAAATCTGAATTAAATGAGATTCCTCTTCAGTTATCAGAAATTAATATTCTTCGTTTTGCTTATCTTTCTGCACCTCTTTTTCCATGATCATGTTTATTGTTAGTGTTTATTTTATTGTTGTTTGTGTACTATTTTTTGTTCCATTAGTTTAGTTTTGTTGTGTAAATCAGTCTCCAACAAAAGTGTCGTGTGATGCAGTGGTGAGGCCAGAAATTTTAAAGTGAGCAGACTATTCTGTCCTCTGCATGCGTGTGCATTGGGCATGCATATACAGATAGCTAAACATTTTAACGTGACGAAGAGGCTTCATTGCTTTGCGTGCTTGACACTATGAATCATTAACAAATAAAGTTTTTCGAATGGTAGTTTAGCTAAACCTATGGCAAACAGCGCCATCTAGTGGGGAGGAAGGATTAAGTTAGATATGGCATGATATGGACCTTGGTGAAATGGGGCCGACCTCAATGCCTACTCTAAAATTACATCATTTTACAATACATGGCATAAAAATAATTACAATTAAGATTAGTGAAATGTGATTTATTGTCAGCCAACAAAATCTATTCATAAATAAGATAACCAATGGAAAAAATATGAAGAATAAACAGATAAATAATCATAGGCAAAGCGTCAAAGTGTTTTGCAGCGTTGAGCAATGTAGCCAATCACAGGCATGTCTGTTGATTTCTTAAACACAATGGCCAATCAGAGGTGTTTAAGTTAGAATCCACTCACCGCTCAAAGTCAGAGTTTTTTCCAGTGCTGAGTCCTGCATGCTCGTAAATCCTCTCATTATAACAAAGTGTAGACATTATGTAAAATAAGAGATATATTGAGCAGTGTGAACAGCTTCATGGATTATAATGAAACTTCATGAGATTGAATCATCGTGATGAACTAAGATGAGTGACAGCTTTTTAGTTATTATAAAGGGAACGCTCTAGACTTTCTAGACTATATAATATACATTCAGAATTTGAAAAAATCTTTTGTTTTTCATGCTTTACCGGGAGTGACATCCGCTAAATTCATGTATTTGAGCAATACTTATTGTCATTTATGTGTGATTTTTCGCCTTATTATTATTTGGTGTCTCATTTGATTGGGTGGAGCAGCCGTCAGTCTGAGTGGGTCAGTGCCACCCTGACCTTATGTAGCCTCACCACTGATGTGATGTGATGAGAGTGAAGATGAATGAAATCAGCTTTAGCTTCAGATATCAAACACATTAACTGTGATCATGTGGAATGTGATTCATCTAAAACCATTATATGTTAATTACAATCCCAAACACTTGGGTTTGGTCTCACTAATGTATTAACATTTATATTAAATTAAAATCAATATAGAAAAAAGTCTAAATATAAATGTTTATCATACATGCATTATAAATGCATATATTTGAAAATACATTTCTCATAAATCAGATCATAAATCAGGTCAGAGAGGTGGATGGTTTAAAAGCTGAAGTGTGACACTCATTTTTTATTAAATCACTAATTTGTAATGTTTAAGTAAGAAATGTAATAATGTTTTAACAGTGATTATTGTTCTCAGTGATACTTACACAACTGATCTAGATGCTGTAACCACAGGCAGCAGCTTCTGAAGAACTTCATCTGCTGTGTTTTCTGTGTGACTATTTGAATAAAAAAAAGGTAATTATTAATGCTAATAATAATATCATAAGTAAATAATATATTACATACCTTATTAAATACTATCAAATATTTTTTTTTAATTAAACTGCTTTATAAAGGACATGAAAATGATTTTTAAGTATCTAACTGTAGAAGCTAAACGTATTCATCCAACACAGATTTGTTTTTTCTTTTTCTTTTTCTTGTCAATGTTGCTGTGGCAGGTCTATTAGTCTTCATTTACACTACAACACTTAGTGCACAGATCTATTTTGACATCAGATTTTTTTTTTTGTCCCATCCGTTGCTATGGTTATCACTATGTCAATCATCCTCCAGTTTCAGGAGTCTCCCACATATTGATATTGGGATCTTCTCAAACAGAAGGCTGCATCCTAGTGAGGTTGTGTCTTTCCTAGTCCAGTCCTTCTGAGGCTTGTAGACTCGAGTTCTCCTCAGCATTAAACGCTAGAATGAAACGCTCTAGTAAGTACGCATGGCTACGTCACACATGTTCCCGCCCCATGAAGGACACACTTGACACATTCTTCAAAATGAGCTGAATTAAGGACATGAAACGAAGTCTGTCTTCAAAGGATCCTTCAAATTGAGATGGTCTTCAGAGGCGCTTGATGACGTGGCAGTCAAGATATGCAGCCTTACAAGGACACAGCCTCCGTTTGAGAAGCACCCGCAAATTATGTACAATATCCCAGAAAGCATTTAAATCATGATTTAAACACCTCTGATCTCTTTCTCTTTGTTCATAATGTTTTAGACTGCAATAATTGTACTCAGTGTTACTTACTGATCATTTCTGTGTCCAATTAATCTCTTCAGGTCAAACTGACGCATTGTCTTCTCTGAGGTCAACAACACAAAAACTAAAGCTGACCACTGAGATGAGGAGAGTTTCACATCACGTAATCCTCCAGAGCTCATATGAGGTTGAGCTTCATTCACTAGTGAAAGATCACCCAGTTCATTCAGACAGTGAAACAGATTGATGTATTTATCTGGAGAGGGATTCTTACTGATCTTTTCTTTAATATAGTCAACTGTTTTCTTATTGTTGTGAGATCTGTTTCCTGTCTGTGTCATTAGTTGTTGTAAGAGACTCTGATTAGACTCCACTGACAGACCCAGAAGGAAACGAAGGAAAAGGTCCAGATGCCCATTTTTACTGTCCAAAGCCTCATCCACAGCTCTCTGATGGAGATCAGATAGTGAAACTTTGTTTCCATTAGTTGGTTTGGTAATCTGGTCAAACACATTGATGTTCTTGTTTATAAAGGAGAGATGCACATATAGAGCTGCTAGATGTTCCTGAATGCTCAGATGAACAAAGCAGAAGACTTTCCCCTGATACAAGCACAGCTCCTCTCTGAAGATCTGAGTGCACAATCCTGAGTACACTGATACTTCTATCTCATCAATGCCACACTCTCTCAGGTCTTCCTCATAGAAGATCAGGTTTCCTTTCACAAGCTGCTGATAAGCCAGTTTCCCCAGTTTGAGGATCATGTCTTCATCTTTCACTTTCTTCTCATAGTCCTTCTCATGTTTGATGTTGGTCTGTAGGATCAGGAAGTGTGTGTACATTTGAGTGAGAGTCTTGGGAATCTCTCCACTCTCTGCTTCACACAACATCTTCTCTAGAACAGTGGCTGAGATCCAGCAGAACACTGGGATGTGACACATAATAAAGAGGCTCCTTGATGACTCCAGGTGTGAGATGATCCTGTCGGCCAGACGCTGATCACTGATTCTCTTCCTGAAGTATTCTTCCTTCTGTGGGTCACTGAAGCCTCGTACCTCTGTCACTCGATGGACACACTCAGAGGGGACGAGATCAGCTGCTGCTGGTCTGGAGGTGATCCAGATGAGAGCAGAGGGAAGCAGATTCCCCGCAATGAGGTTCGTCAGCAGCACGTCCACTGAGGCTGATTCAGTCACATCACACACCCTCACGTCGCTCTGAAAATCCAGAGACAGACGACACTCGTCCAGACCATCAAAGATGAATGAAACTTTATACTTATCACTGGATATTTCCATTTCTTTTGTTTCAGGGAAAAAGACATGAAGAAGATCTGAAAGACTGAGTGTTTTGTCCTTCATAAAGTTGAGCTCTCTGAAAGGAAGTGGAAATATGAGCTGGACGTCCTGATTCTCTTTCCCTTCAGCCCAGTCCAGGATGAACTTCTGCACAGAGACTGTTTTTCCAATGCCAGCGACTCCCTTTGTCAGCACAGTTCTGATGGGTTTGTCTTGTCCAGGTAAAGGTCTAAAGATGTCACTGCATTTGATCGATGTGTCCTCTGTTTCTGCTCTCCTGAACTGTGTCTCAATCTGTCTCACCTCATGCTCATTATTGATCTCTCCACTTTCACTCTCTGTGATGTAGAGCTCTGTGTAGATCTCATTCAGGAGTGTTGGGTTTCCCTGCTTTGATATTCCCTCATACAAACACTCAAACTTCTTCCTCAGATTTGATCTCAATGTGTTGAGGACTTCAGCAGGTTCAGAGTCATGGCTGTAAGATTAAAATACCAGATTATTACACAAGTTAATGTAAAGTAAATAGCCATAAATTTCTAAATAGATTGTTTGCTGTATTATGGGACACATAACATCATTAGGTTTCTGAAATGTTTCAATTATTAATTATGTGTTTGAGTGATGTGTGATGTGCATTGCAGCACCTAAAATTAAAAAACAACAAAAAGTCCTACATTTTACCTGAAAGTAGTATTCATGCTTTCAATAAAGTCTTGACGTTGAATCACAGGCGTGAACACAGTTTTGTGTTTGCGTTTGTCTCCACTCTTAAACTTTAGTGGTGGGTGATCCACAGACCAGTCACTCTTCATAGACACACAGCTGGACTCTGGCTTTGATCTCTTCTGCTGGACTGAACTGGTTTCAAAACTAAGTAAAATAAAAAGCATACAGACTTATATATGTTGTGCACTTTTACTGGAAACTTCTGTCTTAGGAAAGACCAGGCAGTGTTCTAACACTGTAACTCAGTGGTGTTTTGCACTGTGTCTCAAACTTTGATTACAATTATTTTGAGAAATGAACTTACTGGTTAGCAAATGTTAAGCATGATTCAAAAAATGTAGCAAAGCAACTGAGAAAAATGGTAATATTAGGAATTAGGAATTCAAAACAAATATAGAATTATAGAATGATTGAACTCTGAACATCAGCTGCGATCACATGACGTTTTTAAATGGCATACTTTTTTCTTTATTTACCCCGAAAGAATGGAAGTGAAATGTGACAACATGCCCCATAGGTGGGCTACATAGTAACATGTGAAGGGCACGTTGTAACATGACCATATATGACAGCTTAAAATGTTATCTGATGTAATCAAAAAATATACAAGACAAACTAAAACATTTTGTCAATAAAATACAATTATTAACTTTTACATATAAAAAAACTGCATTTTTTTAATAATTAAAAATAAAAATGTTTGAGTTTGACAATGAACACACCGCAAAACACCTGAAAAGTCTGATACAGCATAGTTCAAAACATAATAATAATTAATAATTTCTGAACATTGACTCTCAGTCTTTATTCACTTTTTTCCTCATGGTTTCTCAATAGATTTCATAAAAGTTGTTATTGTGAATTATATCGCTAACACAGAATAGCATATTCTAATAGGGGCACATTGTAACGCAGTGTTACAACATGCCCCACCTGCACAACTGGGATTTAAACCCAGCCAGTGTCTTCTGCTGGTTCGATCAGCATTAAAGAACTCCAAACTGATTAAAATAATAGCTGGTTTGTCTCTAACTGAGATGAAAAATCTACTTCAGTAAGAAATGTACTTTTGCTCTGGTTAAATAAATGTTCGGCAATATCTTCCAAACATTTTTGCACTTTTTTCTCTATATAGTGTTGATATGGCAACTAGTAAATAAACTAGCATGTGTGAAAGTATTTAAAACAAGTGTGTTACAACTAGCCCCATGTTAGGTTGTGCCCTGCTCACCCCTATACCTGAGATTAGGCCGTTTGTCTCCACTCTTAAACTTTAGTGGTGGGTGATCCATAGACCAGTCACTCTTCATAGACACACAGCTGGACTCTGGGTTTGAGCTCTTCTGCTGGACTGAACTGTAACAGAGAACAGATTCAGGTTAATCCTTTAGATTACTGTGTTCATTCTTTATGATAGGAACCATATTAATATAAACACACTCATCTTTCATCAAAAACTTTTAGGAAACTGATTTTTTTTTAAAATTATTATTATTTTTTAATTATTTAATATTTCATGTTAGTTTTGAAACACAGGCAAAAATAATATTTTTTTCTGTAAACTGTTTCTTTGATCTGTGTGTGTGTGGTGAGGGGACTGATCTTTTTCTATGATGTAACAATATTTAACAGTGTTTGTTGAAAGTACCTGCATCCTGGAGAAAAATCTCCATCTCTGGATCCTTGTGAATCAGCCATGATGAAGCTGCAGGTGAGTTTGATCTCCTCCACTGACTCTGAATGAACAAAACATTCAGACACTAAATTAAGGGGCTGTTTACACAACACCGTTTTCAACTAAAAAAGGAAAACTTTTTATGCGTTTTGGCCATTCATTTACACGACAATTTTGTTTTGGTGGCCTGAATACACAAACTTTTGAAAATGGGTTTCAAAGTGCAAGTTTTTGAAAACGATACCGTTGTCATCTCCGTATAAACTGCAAAAACGTGAATCTGTGAAAATGGTGACGGCATGCATATTACCCGTTTAGTCTATCAGGGAAATTCTATAAATGTGCGAGACTTCCGATTTATTAACCGCTATAGGGAAATAATGAGAAGAATATCAATGTGCAGTAAACTATAAATAAGGTGGATAGGCATGTGCGTTTGGCGCGAGTGCTCTGTATAAGAATGCGTATGCACAGGCGCGTAATCTTTCTTTACAAAGGGACATCGCCAACTACTTGTCTGGCTTACCTAATACAGCGTTTTTAGTCATTTTTGCGGATCCGTGTGAACGGGATAGTTTTGATAACGTTGCCATCTGTACAAAGAAAAAACTTTTCCTTTTTTAGTACATCGTTGTCGTGTAAACGTACCCTAAACGATTAAATGAATTAAACAACCTTCATCATTTTAGCTGAACATATCTTAAGTGTGGGAGAAAAAGGATCATGTGACTGTCGCCGCATTTCCATTACCCTTTAAATTGCGAATTGAAAATATGCCCAATGGAAACGCGTCAATTTCGCAAAAACTCCCATTTACTGCAAAAACGTTTTTACGCTCGCATGAGGTGGTTTTTCAGGCAATTCAAGAAAGGAATATTTCGCAAAACTGCAATGGAAACAGTTTTTTTTGCATTTACAGGTCACCTGTTGTATGTAAAAGTCGATCATTCTTTACAGGTGGGGTAAGTAGTTTTTCAAAAATGCTGTTGGACATTGTTGATATTTGAAATCTACCCAAACAAACACACCCCTCTCTTCATTGCTCCGCCTCCAAAACATACCCTCCAATCCTATCCACCCTGCTCTGAGTTGGTCTCGAACCCCGGCCTGAACGCTGCTGGCAGGCGAGGCGAGTGCACTAACAATGACACTAAACGCCGCATTCTCTAACGGTCGTCAATGTGCAGTGGTTTACCTGCACAACTCTCACTATTTGACCATTGCGCAGATGATGAACGAACAAGGAAGCACAAAAAATGAACAGAGTACACAAGAGTAAATACAAAGTGTTCAGTTCATTGTTAGTCGCCAACAGCACAGCAGCTCCAGACAATCAAAACCCGGTGTTACTCACGTGTGAAGCGGAATCAAAGCAGCAACCGCGTTCGTTTTCAGGCCTTACCACTTAGCCCTTTCCAGCGCTGGAAAGCTTTTCTAATATTGACCTGGGTCCTAAAGATCTTGCCCAGTCATAATCCTTCATTCCAGTGATATTCTTTTGAGCTCTTTTGTATTGGGTCTCATCTCTCTTTCTGCAGTTTTTTTTTTCTTTCAAATCTCCCTCTTGCTCGTTCTCTCTCCTCGACCGTTATACGACCCCTAATGCTGATTGTTTACACGTTTGTTGTTGGTGTCGGCCGACTAACTTCCAAACAGTGTTTTTGAAAAACTACTTACCCTACCTTTAAAGAGGGCTCGGTATGTTTGGACAGAAGATGAGAGTTCTTCATTAAACTCATAAAAGACAAAAGTATTACGGGACTACTGGATTCTAAACAACAAAGAAAAGCCACAATTTGAATTTATCAATACTTCAAAGATATCTGTATAGGAGGGATAAACAAGTATTAGGGGCTTTCCTTGCCATAAATGCTTGGATAACACGCCTACGTCTCTCCTTTGATTAAAAATAATGGCTAGCCCAGTGGATGGGATAAAAATGACTTATCGCGAGAGGAAAAAAGAGGTTTTAGTTAGTCGCATAACATCGGTTAATGGAAACGCCATCATTTCGCAATAGTTTTGTGCAAATCTGTTATGGAAACGCGGCTCACTCAAGCTCATACATGTTTACACTTGCTGTTGAACTTCTTAAGAATCACAGACATCACCAAACACAAAAGAAACCTTGAAGTGAAACCCTTTATTAAAGATTTTATATCAAACAAACAATCACTTAAAATGTCCTCCAGAGATTTATATTAATATAAGTTTACCACACATGAACACTCAACTTGATCAAACTTTTACAAGATGCAGATTCTCAAATCCTCCAGCTTTAACAAGATACACGGAAATTCCTGCTTAAAAAACTTTGATAAACGTTTCTATTAAACACTTTGATGCTCTGTTTTTCCGTATTGTATTCTTATTTTGCCTGCGTAAAATAGCGACAGGAGAACTCCAACTTACTTTTTTCTGCGTAGACTGTCGATGAAGTCACCACACATGAACACTGACCTTGAACAAACTTTTACAAGATGCAGGTTCTCAAATCCTTCAGCTTTAACATCATAAAGATACACGGAAATTCCTGCATAAACTGTGATAAACGTTTCTATTGAACACTTTGATGCTGTTTTTTTCCGTATTGTATTGGTATTTTGCCTGCTTAAAATGGCGACAGGAGAACTCCAACTTTCACTTTCTATTTGTGACGAAAGAGAGTGGGGAGGGAGAGAGTCTTTTTGTTCAAAATTTAAAAAATGTATGAGCGAGTACATCATGTGTTTTTGTCTTATCCTGAATCAAGATACGCCTATAATAAGTGTTTATAAACACTTATATATATAAATAAATATTGGGAATATTTTAAACCGCTGCGGAGTAGCACAGTACCTGCGTGACTCGTCATAGACATAAACAGAGAGAAGTAGCTCCGGCTGCAAAAACATATTTTATCGAAAATGGTACTCCTCAAGGAAGTGTGTGCAGTCCCATTCTATTTAATGTAATGATTAATGACATATCTTTTCCCAGGTTGGTGCAGGAGTTCAAAAGTCTCTGTTTGCAGATGACGGAGCATTGTGGAAAAGAGGGAGGAATGTTCCATACATGGTATACTGTTTTTCCATACTTTTAATCACGTGACAAAAAGTATGCAGAGTGCAATTAATGAAGTGGAAAAATGGTCAGATAAATGGGCGTCACTCATTGAAAAAGAATATATTGTGCATTAATTAGGTCAACTATAGATTATGGATGTGTAGCATATGGATCTGCGTCCAAAACTTTGCTGCAGAAAGTAGAAATGATTCAGTCACAGGCATTACGAATATGTTGTGGTGCTCTCAGATCTTCTCCTCCAAACCGCTGATTCAAAACAAAAGATTTGTTAAGCTTCGAAGCTTCATGAAGCAGTGTTTTGAAATTTCCCATAACTAGATATTGATGAATAAAGTCGTTATTTTGTTTTTTTGATGCAAAAAAAGTATTCTCGTCGCTTTATAACATTGGGGTTGAACCACTGTAGTCACATGAACTGTTACGTCTTTAGTTGCTTTCTGGGCAACGTAAGTGTTAATTGTCTTGCTGGCAATGCAGGCCTCACTGAGCCATCGGATTTTATCAACAATATCTTAATTTTTGTTCTGAAGATGAACGAAGGTCTTATGGGTGTGGAGCGACACGAGGGTGAATAATTAATAACAGAATTTTCATTTTTGGGTGAACTAACCCTTTAATGTTGACTTACTGGATTTCAGTAAAGGGACACTATGAAACTCATCCGATTAAAAAAGTATTGGTAAATTGTTGGGAGTACGAGTCAGCCAAGTTAAGAGGTTTTGGATGGATAGCAGAAGAAGAAGCACAGTCTTGCGAAATAATAAATGTAGAGATGAGCCCTACAGAAGTAGTGTCACCCATATCTCCTCGGCTATTTCCTTTACCATTAGTAGATTTTACTTTGCAAGAAATGATTAATGATAGAGTAATAGCAAAGGATGTAATGGTAAAACAGTATCTTGAACAGAATTACAACTCAGTGCTCACAATTTTCAGTGATGGCTCCAAAGATCCTGAAACAGGTCGAGCATCAGCAACTGTATATGTCCCACATTATCAAGTTAAAATTTGTAAGAGTATCTGACCAAGTAGGAGTTTATTCAACAGAGATGGTAGCAATATTATAGCTATCAGGTGGATGGAGGACACTCGACCAATGAATGCAGTAATATGTTCAGATTCATTTTCTGCATTATCAAGCCTTATTAGCAGGACATCCTCAAGGCAAGACATTTTATATGAAATTATTTTAAGTATGTATAGAGTGTATAAGATAGGAATTAAGATGTGTTTCCTATGGGTTCCAGCACACGTGGGAGTGGATGGAAATGAGGAAGTTGATAATGTAGCAAAACAGGCCCTGAAGTTATCACATATAGAAATGTATATTCCACTTAGCAAAGAAGAAGTTAAGGACAAAATTAGAACAACAATAAATGGGAAATGGCACAAACTTGGGAATGAGGAGGGAAGAGGAAGACATCTATACCGTATTCAAAATCAAGTAGGGGTGAAAAAGCTAATCTTGGCAGTAGAAGAGAGGAGACAATTATTAACAGACTTCGCATTGGGCACACAGCTCTAAATTATTCTCTCTATATAATGAGTAAACATGAGTCTGGGAATTGTAGATTATGTGGATCAGCAGAAACCGTAGAGCATGTACTAATATATTGCACTGCTTACAAAAAAAAGGAATTAAAAGAAATGGGGATAGGTAATCTTACACTTAAAACTCTGCTGAATAATGGATTGAAACATCATAAAACATATAGGTGAATGCAGGTAAAGTGGGCCTTTTAAGTTTGATTGTACTGTGCTCAATGGGTTTACACTTTCAGAGCATGACAATGGTCTATAATTAAAGAGACACTATTTCTTTAAATGATAAAATACTTTTGGTTGATGCACAGTGATACTGGTGGGTGTGGCCACACCTCAAAGGAGGACACCCTCATGGTTAACGGTAGAAAACCCTCTGACATAAGATTTTATTTTCCAGATTATAAGGTTGCTCACTAAATGTAAACAAATATTATTGTGACAGTTCATATTTTGTTTGTTACTACAGTTAACAGGAAATAAAATGCAAAGAATTAAATGTATAAAAATTAGTTGGTTTTCTTGTAAGGTATTTAAATATTGCTGGCCCACTTTGGCTGAATGTGTTAGTGGGATTCAGGTAAAGTGGGCAACCTTTAACTCTCAGTAACTATATTTAAATTCATTAAATAAACTGACATTCATTGATTATTTTATAGTTGACATGTATAATCTACTTTTTAGAAAACAGAAGTGAGTGTGCCATTAGGAAATTCAAGTCAACAGATGGAAGAAAGGAAAGAATGAACATAAAAATAAGACGATTCATTAAGTTCAAACTGTAGAGTGAAGAAAGGATGAGAGGAGCAAAATGTAGATGCAGAATATAAAATTTTAAAATATGGACACAATTTAAGTTCCTTTAAAGTGTTTAGAGAAAACATAGGACGCAGAAAAAAGTTTTACAATATGGTTACTATTTTAAATGTTCCTCATAATCAATTTTTGTTAGCCTATTTGTTGTTGCATGTGTTATAGTCACATTTTTAATATGTTGTAGAGTTCATTCTCACCCATATTCTGATTTCTGAATATCCTGATTATATATATTCAGATTTCATCAAATTTAATGTCAACACAACATTTTCTATCAGTTGTTTTGAATTGTACACATGCACCGAGTGAACTGATGAATTTTACTCATAGCCTAGGCTATATGCTTTTAGGTTTGTTAAATATGTCATCGAATATGTTTGTTTGATAACGTGTTAATAAATCATGTGTTTTTAATTAATATACAGGATAATTTTTGATAAATCATGGATGGGTCACTTTACCAGACCAGCTGGCCACTTTACCTGAAAAGAAATTTGTTGGGAGAGCATGACCTCAAAATGTTTATTGGTATATACCTCACAAATAACACATTATATCAACTGTATTCAAATTGAAATATTATAGCAGGACTAATGTTAACAAAAGTAATAAAGAAAAGAAAAGAAAAAAAAATATCTAGGTATCTAAATTACATGTTTGACAAAAAGTGGCCCACTTTACTTGTATTCACCCCTAATGCTTTAATGACATACTTAAAAAAGGTAGACCTGTTTAATAGGATATATATATATATATATATATATATATATATGTATGTATGTATGTATGTATGTATTAATTAGTTCTTCCCAGAGCTGTTGAAAAATATTTCATATTTAACGGCTCTGGTCTGTACGTCTAAAGAAATATTTAGGCTCGTTTGAGATGCGCCTCGCCTGAAATGTAAGCGAGAGTAGGCGGCTCTGATGTGTAGTTCGCAAACGAGTCGGCTCTATGAATCGGCTCTTTAAGTGAACAGTGAGAGTCAGTTCCCATCTGAGAGCAGTTTTCCTTTTTTTTTTTGTATATTAATAAAAGACAGAATAATATGATTATCTTTTCGCTACACTGCTCAGCCACACGTCAAGTAGTCCATACACTAACTAAATATTATTTTGATGTGTATGTGCACATAATATAACATTCAGTCACTGCATGGAGTGTGTGTGGTCGAGCAGTGTGACGAAAAGATCATCCTTAAAGGGTTAGTTCACCCAAAAATGATAATTATGTCATTAATTACTCACCGTCATGTCGTTCTACACCCGTAAGGCCTTCGTTCATCTTCGGAACACAAATTAAGATATTTTGATTAAATCCGATGGCTCAGTGAGGCCTGCATTCAAAGCAATGACATTTCCTCTCTCGAGATCCATAAAGGTACTAAAAACATATTTGAAACAGTTCATGTGAGTTCAGTGATTCTACCTTAATATTATAAAGCGATGAGAATACTTTTTGTGCGCCAAAAACACAAAATAACGACTTTTCAGCAATATAGTGATGGGCCGATTTCAAAACACTGCTTTGGAGCTTTACGAATCGAATCAGTGATTCGGATCTCCTATCAAACGGCTAAACTGCTGAAATCACGTGACTTTGGCACTCCGAATCACTGATTCGATTCATAAAGCTCTGAAGCAGTGTTTTGAAATCGGCCCATCACTATATTGTTGAAAAGTCGCTATATTGTATTCTCGTTGCTTTATAATATTAAGGTAGAACTACTATAGTCACATGAACTGTTTCAAATATGTTTTTAGTACCTTTATGGATCTTGAGAGAGGAAGTACCATTGGCCTGCACTGAGCCATCAGATTTCATCAAAAATATCTTAATTTGTGTTCCAAAGGTGAACGAAGGCCTTACAGGTGTAGAACGACATGACGGTGAGTAATAAATGACATTATTTTCATTTTTGGGTGAACTAACCCTTTAATATCGGGTCAGAAAACAAGATGAGTAACACACGCAAACATAGTTGGATGCATTTTAATAACATAGACAACATAAAAGCAGAATGTAGAATTTGTAAGGTAAAAATGTATAGGTAAAAAAATGTAAAGGTCTACAACCTTATTTGTTAGGCTATATGTTGTTTTAAGTGTGATTTGGAATGGTTTTATTTTGAATAGTTCAATATAAATAAAATGTTCAATATACATGATTAGGCCTAATAGTGTGGTTTTACATTGTTTTTTTGTTTTGTTTTGTTTTTTTAACCAAACATAATGTAAAATTTAAGGTTTAATATAATTACATTGAATAATTTAAGTGAAATATGTGCATACATATCAATCACAGGCCAAACATTACTAAATTTGGCTGAATTTAAAAAGCCAAAGTGGTAAATGAAGAGCCGTTTGGGAGCTGAAAGAGCCGGCTCTTATTACTGAGCTGAGCCAAATGATCCGGTTCCCTGAGCTGAAATTCCCACCGTGATTCTGCAGCGAAGGGAGGAGTGAAAAAAGTGCACGGTGAGGCAAGACGGACAGTTCTCTCTTCTCATAGTGGATCAGAACCTACGAGATCATATATATATATGACAACAATCACATAACCCATAGAGAGATCGCACTGTCTGAGACTGGGAATATTCACACATAATTTATTCACATAAAAACATGATCAGCGTTTTAAAGGATTAGTTCACTTTCAAATGAAAATTAGCCCAAGCTTTACTCACCCTCAAGCCATCCTAGGTGTATATGACTTTCTTCTTTCTGATGAACACAATCAGAGGAATATTAATAAATATCCTGACGCATCCGAGCTTTATAATGGCAGTGAACAGGGTCATGAGTATGAGCTAAAGAAAGTGCATTCATCCACATCTATCCATCATAAACATGTGCTCCACACGGCTCCGGGGGGTTAATAAAGGCCTTTTGAAGTGAAACAATGCGTTTGTGTAAGAAAAATATCCATATTTAAAAAGTAATGAAGTAAAATATCTAGCTTCCGCCAGATTGGCTTTTGTATTCAACTTACGAAGAAAACGGAACTTGCGTCGTGTCAGTTACACTTTTTCCGTAAGTTGAAAAGGGAAGGCGTAGGACGTAGCGTAAGCATTTTGAACTGCAAGTTTTACACTTTCTTCGTAAGTTGAATATGGAAGGAATACGGAAGCAACTATATTAGTTCTGCAAAGTGACTTTTTAGACTGTATTACTCAACAAATCTGATAAAGATAACAGGGAAGGGGGCACAGAGGAGAAAATCCAGACAGTAGCACGATGTGTGGCACAGCAACAGGAGGCATCCCTTTGTCATCAAAACCATTCAGGATCAAAATCTGTGGATGCTCTGTAAACATGATAGAGTATAATTATTTAAGGGTTTAAGGCTAGACTGAACATTAAAATCAGGAAAAGGGAATTAAAAAAATTACACTTACTCCAAATGTCGCTTTGTTTGCAAAGCCGTTTCTGCCTGGAACCTGTGGAAGCCCTCTGTCTTTTTTAGGATTAATAGGGTTACCTTTGAAAGACCAAGAGGGGAAAGAGAGGACGACCATTTACATTGCATTTAATTTGATTGTTCTATATGCATCACCCATGCGCTTTTAAGCGAACAAAATTATTCAAAAATTTAAAATGAAGGATGTATTACTTAATTCTGTCATGTCAATCTGTGTGACTCTTTGAATTCTATCAATGATCCCCTCTGTCTGTTGGCAAAAGGCATTGCATTCAACATTGTTACAGTATATTATTGGTTATATATTAAGTGTAGCTTATTTCAAAATGCTAGTAAATAATTGTTTATATTTGTTGTTTTTCTATAAAACTTACATATTTGTTTGTTTGTTTCTTACAATATTGGTTTACCTGTTGTTCATCAAAAAAAGAAATCCTTTCATTAAGTTTCATCTTCAGCTTAGGGGAAAATGTTGGATTTTTATGTAAAAACATCCTGTTTGATCTAATTGTGCCACTTGTCAAGCCGTTGTGTAGTTCCTAAAATGTGAAGAAATGGTTAATTCAAAATAAGTGTTATCTAAACTTTTCGGGGGGAAAATCATGCAGTATTTCTTTGAAACAAGTGTAATGAATATATAATATTTTTCCAACAGATATGCATGTAAATGTCACAAGAGATTGGATATGCAGATGAGAACCTTACAAAAGGTAAGTCACATTTATTCAGTTATTGGTGTGATGAAGTATTCATGTTGTTTACCATAATGTCCTGATCTGCCATTACTATGTTCACCACCAATCCCTGCTTCAACACTGTTAAAAGAAATGGGAGGGTTACAAAAGCATTCAATGTATTTGTAATGTAGTGAATGAAGTTTGTTTGAAAATGTAAACTGCATACTACAGCTGAATGCCATGTGTCTTTGTGACCATTGCCAACACAGTCATAGTGCAGCCATTTATTACAAATGTCACTCTGAATCCATTGCAGTGTCTTGACATCTGGATGCATGGTTCTGCAGAGGGAATAATATGTACATTTATATAACTGCTCAATCAATATAGTATAACATGTTAAAATGCAGTATGGTCACTTACTTGGTCCGGATTTGTTGAAGTGTGCAAACACCAATCTCCTGGGCACAAACATCTGTTTTCAGCCTCACAAGTTCTCATTTTAGGTGGGAAGTCCTAAGAACAGAAGATGATAAATATTATAAATAGTATTTATAATATTTATTTTATATTTTACTCAAATATTAGACAAAGGAAAAAGCCACCATTATGTAATTTAGAGCTTGAGACTGCTTTACCTCAGTTTGTATATTTTTAAAACAGGAGGCATGGTACACTCGAAGGTGAATCAGCTGTTCTGTGTGGAGCAACTCAGAAGACATGTTCAGCCCTTTTGCTTCCATCTACGATGACTCTGAGGAACATAAGTTTTTAGATAAACATCAGTTAATTTAGGCACTACAGCTACAAGACAACAAAAAAAATATGGTTTTACCCTTAATTTTTCAAATGCAACACAGTATTAAGAAACATTATTATCATTAAAGTCATTAGTAGAATTAAAAAGGGTATTTTCGTGGCTACCATCACAAAATCCAGTGGCAATGATCTCCTTTTCTAGGTTCTCCCATCTTGCTGCCACATTAACCTGGGTGTTGCCATGTTCTCTATGTCTGGGCATCTCATGAGATTGACCAGAAATTATAAGGAATAAGGGGTAGTGACAAGTTGTATGTAAATGTGTATGTTGAATGCATCGGTTTTGGTTAAAAACATTTAGAGATGTTGTTTTTTGTTCAGAATTTACACTCACCTGGTAAATCGAATGCAACTTTCCAGTTGTTGTCTGCTATGACAATGGATGGGTGGTATCCACAGCGGTAACAAAAAAAAAATTATACGAGTACTGTCTTAACGCACAGAAATGGTAGAATGCCTTTCTTAGATTGTTGACAGGCAAGGCAGATCTTGAACGGGATTCGATGGTTCTGAACAGGTGACCCACAGCAATGTGATTCTGTGGAAAGTGAATATAATAAACATAATTATTTAATCAACAGTTTTCATAATCAACTGTTTAAATATCTTGAAACATGCCCTCTAATTTTTTACATTTTGTGCATACTTACTGAAATACCAGCTGTCAGAAAAGAGCATAAGGGGATTGATAAGAAAACTCTGTTATTGTAGTTGTGAAACCCACTCTGTCATATTCCTGAAACTGGACCAGGTTTTTGCAGACAGGACACCTCTTGGCATAGACAGAAACACCTAGATGAAAAATAAATCAATTCAGTTTGATGCCATTTGTTTTATGTACATTCTTAATAAGAACAGAATGTTTTTCATCATGTAAACAATTAGAGATCTCATCTTACCTTTAAATTGTTTAAATATTTTCCGTAAACAGTTGCTTGTCGGGTGATGAGTATTTTGTTTTCAAGATCTGGAGAACATGGCCCAGGACAGTATGGGCACTGTACTTCTAGTGGTTCAAAGTTTTCCGGAATGGGCTTCTCTGCTGTGGTTAAATCCACTGGAAGATCCTCTGGGATTCTTTTTGAACTCCAAAAGTAGTTGGTCTGTGTGATGATACCACTACGTGAATGTTCAGAATGTTGGTGGATGTCATCGGGGGCACTGATCTTCTCCTCTACATTTTCAATTTCCTCATTTGAGGTGTGCTCTTGGAAAAGCCACCACATGGATGAGTATCTATGGACACAACTGATCTGGTACTTTGTACCTCTGCACCTGCAGTGCCATTTACCAGCTTTAGTATCAAAGGTGCAGATTGTTCTTCCAAGCTTACACCAATTGTCCCTTTGGCCTGTATACACAAAAAAGTATATACATCGCTCAGAGAGGCCTTGCTCACCCCAGAAAATAGGAAAGACACAGTCAACATCCTCAGAGCAAGCCTTTTGGTTTAATGCTGTGCGTTCTTCTTATTTCGATTTTGAGAAAAGTCCTTTTTCCAGCATCTCCTGCAAGGACTTCTGGGGGACTATATGATGTTGCTGTCTTGGTCCTTTCTAAGCGAAAACATTCTTTCCCAGGGTTTCCACCATTTGCAGCTATGCTCATGAAGTCCATGCATGCCTCCACTTCACAGGCAAAATATTTCATAACTGAAGACTTTTGCACATGTATAGGTAGTCTCAACCTATGGGATTCTTTTGTTGTCACATATAATCCGTTCACAGAATCGATGCACATCATTGGTTCCTGCCTGCCATGCTGTTGTCTTTCATGTCTTTTGAGGTTGGATGTGTTGGTGAAATGAATCCCGCATTTCTTGCAGAATAGGTTCCCTTTCTGAACTGGATCAACATGGGTGGTGTCCTGGCAGGTTTCTCCATCATCTGAGTAATGATCCTGATACATGGCATTATGACATTTTCAACATCAGGCTATTTCCGTTACATTGATTTAGTATAACTGTGTAGGATGATTATGTATTATGTGCTGACCTGAGGGACCTACAGCAACCATCAGACCTGTTGTTGCCACAACACAAAAGTTAATGACTGAAGACAAATTAAGCATCTAAAATTTCACAACTGAACCATGTTAAGCTACACTTAAAATCAAAAGATCTAGGAATTATTTTGTCACACTTTGAACAGTGCCAGTGGCTCCTTTTCCCAGTGTCACTGTCAGGACAGTGACATGGTATTGAGAACTTCTCTACAAAGGAAGAAAATTATGGATCTTGAATATTATGGATATTAAATATCATTATAATATGGATATTAAAAATTATTACATTATAAATAATTTAAAAATGATTTCTTTCTTGTACATACACATTTCTTGTTTGTATGAAGGCTAAATACAAATAAAAGGTGAACATTAATTTATTTGTACCGTTTTTATTTCTAAAATATTATATAGTTTTATAGGAGGAAGTTTCATAGACTTGGCAAATTCATTTTTCAGAATTTTGTAGGTACAGACATCTAAGGGTTCTTGGCAGATTTTCTGATGCTTTTATATTGTTCATATCAGAATTATATCATATCGACCGAAATTAAGAAATATATTGTGATATACGAGCCCTATTCTAATTAATACCAAATGTTGAATTAGTTTGCTTACCTTCCATGGCGTAGGCCTAATTGTCAACGATCAACATGTCAGTCATCAACACCTTTAATAAAGTTGAACTTTGCATTTAGTAGCAACGTAACTAACTCAACTAAAGATATTCAGAGGCAAAAGTATATAGCGCCTTTCCAAAACATCTAGCTGTATCAAGATGCTTACGCAAAAATGATGGGTGATGTGTGGAAAATGAGCCTGGAGACCCGGGGCACGTGCAAGCTCAAACCGGTGCGCAACGTTTTGCTATGGTTTCCGGGTTGAACGACATGTTTCCTAGAAATGGTGTACAACGGGGTTTGAGATACATTTTCTTGTGTCAAAAATGTCAGCCTAATCAGCAGCATGTATATAAACCACACAAATTCAGACTGTTTTCAGTCTGAATTTCAGTCTCAGTGAAAGAACTGCTATGAGCTCTGTATTCTGGTGTTGGTGTGACGGCGCTGCAGCAGTGACTGCGACTTCAATGAGAAATGTCCTGCTGTTCTAATACAGCCTAAAAGAATGAATGACAGCCATGATTTAGCTCCTAGACCAGCTATTTGAAGCCCACTTATAGTCAAAACTGATTCATTGTAGTTTTTGGCCAGGCAGCACATGAGATGGTCCATATCCCATCATGTTCACAATGTCAATAATATTTATGAGATGTAAGTGTCATTTCATGACATGGTTGATCTGTAGTCACGATTCAGCTCTGAATTGAACGGGCTATGTGCAGTCTGCTTTTAGTCCACCCGGCGAGATCAAGGCAAACTATAGTCTAATTTTAACAGCTTGGATTCAAACCAGCAATGTGACATCAGGCTATATAGATATAAATGATATAGTCTCAATCTATATTGCTTTGGAAAATATATCGATATATATCTTAAAAACTCTATATTGCTCACCCTAGTGTGCGTCCAAGCAAAAGAGAACGACTCCCTGTCACAATTAGTCTAATTAAAGTAAGAAATTATGATGTCAAAAATGCTTTTCTTATGCAGTTTTTTTTTTCTTATTTGGCAGATGCCGTGATGACCAACTTCCCGGCGGCAACAGAGTTGGACTTAAGGAGGGTTATAAAAATAAAACCAACAATTATTTATTTACTTAAAGTTCACTGTTTGTTGAAATAAGTAAACCAAACAAAAGGGTTAACCTTTCTTATTTTACTTTGTCATTTATCCATAATGTTTTAATGTTAAGTGTGAGAACATGCTCTTGATTTGTATTAGATTTATTATTTTCAAATATCTTAAGTTATTTAAAATATTTTATTTTGTGATTCTTTATATTTTTTATCTTAAGTTAAAATTTTCCATATTTTTATCATAATCCTTATATTTATAATATTTTATTTTGTCATTAATTAATTTATATTTTTATCATTTTTGTATTATCTTAAAGGTGCAGTAGGTGTTCTGGAAAAATGCTAACTTTAGCCTGCTAGCACTGAAAGTGTAAGTCCCACCCTCTCTGCAAATTGCCGTCCAAAGCCACGCCTCCTCTAAAACACATGAACGCGCACAGAACAGAAGCGAGATGACCAGAGACAACATTATTGGATTACATTATGTGTCATTTACCGGTGAGAAAACTTTACAGTACAGTGTATTGAAGTACTAATATCTGTTTTGTACCTTTGTAACACACTGACAACCACCAATAACACAGTGGTGATGAGAGTCACATGATGAATCAAAGTTCATCACAAGCAGCTTTTCCACAAGCTGAGAAGGACAATACTAATATATAGAAGGGGCACACAATGTCATTCACACAAACGCTAAACACCATCATGGTAACACATGAAATTTTAAAAATGCAATAAACATTAATTTAACAACATTAGATGTAACATAAAACCCTAATGCACATAACTGATTAGAAAAAACTAAGAAAGAGAGTAATTTCAACGAAAATACATCAAATGTGAGTGTCATGCAGGGAATTGTGGGAATGTCAATTTACGCTGTAAATTATACAATGACTTGTTATTTTTCACTTCCAAAAAACTGTAAATTTAATGGTATTTTACTGTAAAATTACATTAAATGTACCATTAGATCTATTACAGTTATTCACTGTATATAGTACGGAAACTTTCTGTAAACCAATTAACTGTCTTTCACCATAGCATTTTTACAGTCTTTTACCGTTAAAATCATGGTGAGTTTTTACAGTGCATTGTCAGAATATCAAGCGAAGGAACAACACAAAACTATCTTTTGTGCTATGGCATGCACAATACCCGCAGGGATGCTGAGGGTTTCATTGAAGGAGGAAACAAGACGTTTTACTCATTGTTTGTAGCAAGACTCAAAAACAAATGGTGGTGGCTTTACGAATCCATGCACCAAAGGTGTGGATGTTGTAGTTTGCTCGTAACTTTGAAAACATAAAAATAGTTCTATCCCGATTAGACGCTGGGTGCTGCTGTCGTTGAGCTAATCCAGTGGTTTTCAACCTGTGGGCCCACTAGTGGTCCTCAGTGATCCTCCAGGAGGGCCGCGAGATAACTTAAAATGAATTTAAATATATTAATATAATTAATTTAATTATTAATATGTTACATTAAAAAAGATAAATAAAATAAAAAATACATTTAAAACAAGGCACCACGTATTCTGTGATTGTTTCGGTTCAGCCCAGGCCGTTTCTCATCGTGCTGCTGTGAAATACAGACTGAACGGTGGCTCAAAATGCAAACTAACTCTCTCAGTTGGATAAAGAAAACCAGTGTCGCTAAAAAGGTTTTGATGGATGACGATTGTAATGAAGGTAAAGACGGTTACAGTGACATACAGGAGTCGTTCATAAGGCATGCGCGAGTCCGTTATTATGCGCAAAAAATGTGACTCACTGATCGCTATAACATCGTAATTCTGCATGAACACAGTTCAATATATTCGCGTAGTTGTCAAAATTAATGTACTGTGAGTGTTTTATAACGGATGCTCGCCGAACAAGTGTGTTTTGGAGAAGTCTGAGAGGATCAGTGGTGTTTATGTACTTAATATGTGTTTAATACTTTTGAATGGATCCGCATAGTGTTTAAATTCAGTCCTTTGGTATCTCCCTGTGGTCTTGTTTGGTATGGCAGGTTGACTTGTGCGTATTTGTTTAAGTTACTGCAGAACTGAGCAGAGTAAGTACTTTTAAGTTGTAAAGAATGTCTGCAAAGTATGTTTGCAAAAATGAACTCTAAAGGTTTAAATCTATCTTGAGTTTCTTTTTTTTATAGAAATAATAACATGGGGTTGAAAAGTAATAACGCTACAATACAAATGTTTTTTTGTGCAGTACTGATTCGGAGAGATGGGGGGCCTTGGCGTAAAAAAGGTTGGGAATCACTGGACTAGAAGAATGTAAAAGGCCTATATTAATTGGAAATGCCAAATACTCTTAATATTGCCAATATTTTATGCTTTTGACAAATATCTCTGGCTATCGTCGATACATGATCATTGTCTGTTGACGCAACCCGGGTTTGCCAAAATAACTTGTAAGATGTATGATATCTCATCATGTAAGCAAAGTCAACAGTGATTACAAGGTGTTTGGTTTCATTTCTTTGACATTCTGTGCGTAGCCACGACTTAGCTCTGAATTGGACGGGTTATGTGCAGTCTGCTTTTAGTCCACCCGGCGAAATCAAGCCCTGATTCAGACCAGCAATGTGACATCAGGCTATATATATGATATAGTCTCAATCTATATTGCTTTGTAAAATAAAACTCTATATTGCCCACCCTAGTGTACATCCAAGCAAAAGAGAATAATTACACTAATTGTGACAGGGAGTCAAAATAAAAAAAAATAAAAAAATAAAAATAAAAAATCAAAGTTGTGTGAAGATTAGCACAGCAAACAGGAACACACTACAGAAGAAAACACAATGCTAAAGGAGCAAAGCGTCTAAAATTCAGTCACATTCAGCCACCTGCTGGAGAAAGAGGAAAGTACACAATGAAAGAAATCAATGTAATATTTTAATTAAATCAGAAAGTGAATATTACTCAACGAGGCTGTTTTAGACTGAAAACCATGTTTATTTGATAATTATTTGACTGTCTGCTGGCTTATAGACAGAGTTTGTCTTTCACCAAGTGACAGACACCAAATACAATCTGTATCAAATTCAGTGTAAAACTATGAGCTGAGAAACGATAGGCAAACGCCAGATAAAGGCACTTCATTTCAGTGGATTCTATAAAAACGTGGAAAACTGACGGTTATTCTCTCTCTGAGATCGCTATCAGATGATCCTCGATCTCTTTTTCTGACAGAGTCCTGAAAGACACAGACAGATATTCTCTATATAAATATGTTTACATTTCTTCCTTTAGCAGAAGCTTTTATTGTATTTTCTTATGAAGTGAATGTTTGCTGTCAGACACTTCTTTCCCTCTCTGTACCTGAATTTAGGGTTTTCCTTGGTCACAACAGCCACTTCCAGCTCAGTGCTTTTGAAGTCCATGGAAAGCACAGAAGACAAACACGAGATCGCCATCTAGAGGACAGGAGACAAAAGTGAGCATTGCAATATTCAGTCAACACACTGCTGACAAACATCAACATCTCAACTATTATTATTATTACTCCACAGCACTCTGTTTAAAGCATGATTATGATTCAGTGGTGTTTTTCTGTGGCCTAATATTTTTGATGATATGTAATTAAATTGCTTATTGTTATGTTTTCAACACTGATAATAATCAGAAATGTTTGAGCAGCAAATCATCATATTAGAATGATTTCTGAAGGATCATGTGACACTGAAAACTGGAGTAATGATGCTGAAAATTCAGCTTTGATCACAGGAATAAATTACAGTTTACTATATATTCACAAAGAAAACAGCTGTTTTACATTATAATAATATTTCACGATTTTTACTGCATTTTTGATCAAATAAATGCAGCCTTGGTGAGCAGAAGAGACTTAAAAAAAAAAAAAAATCATACCAAACTTTATTACTGTGAATGAATCTATATTGCATAAAGCGCTATGTAAACGTATCTCACACCTCTACGGTCCTGCTGAACGTCAGCTCAGGCTGTTTCTTCAGCTTCTTCTCCAGGTAGCTGTTGGCCTCCGTGTGTTTGGCCCCGACGCTCGTTGCCCTGAACCCGCAGAAATACCCGGCCGGGTCACATTTGTAGAGCACGGGTCCCATCTGAGGGTCCATCGCGATCAGCATCATGCCTGAATCACAGACAGGATCTCAAACACTGCAGAACCGACTGATTATTTGAGTCTGTGCGGACGAACACACTCACAGCAGCCGAGCGGCCTCATCTCCGCGTTCTGTGTGTAAACCTGCGAGAGATCGGCGATACGCCGGCACAACATGTCCGCAGTGATGTCGTAACCGAACTTATACTTCCACTCTCCGGCCTCCACACGAGCGCGATGAACCTGAGAACGGCTGTCAGCTACAAACACACACAAATACACGTTTTAATAATGGATGAACTCTGCAACATCAACACTATTGTCTTGTGTAAAGCAGCTGAATTGGCTTTGAAACAATGGCTATGTTTCCACCCAAAGTTGTGAATTTAACTTGTGTGCAAAATTGGAATATGGCATAAAACATTTGCGAATAAAGCAGCGTTTCTATCCCGTGTGTTCAAGAGAACAAAATCGTCACTTTCTGGTGCAAAATATCAGTAATAAAAATGGAAGTTGCTCTTTTTTCCTCCATCATAAATTAGTTTCGTCTTAGAGCGTCAGACGAAACACAATAAACGCTGTCATGTTCTCTTGCGTTCGGATGCTGGTGTTTGGGAACACAATCATGTGAGATGCTTCTGGAGGGAATTAAACCAAATTATTCTGATGACAGACTTTGACTTTCAGAACCACCAAACCAACATTTGAGATGCCGCGATGCCGCTGGTCCACTGTTTAGTCCAGTTATCCAATCACAGCCTCTGCTAAGGCAAAGTCACATGAGTTTATTGAGGGATTTATTCAGTAAATGTGTTTCCATCGTAGTTTATTCTTATTGAATACTAAATGATCCAACTAATTTTTTTTTTTATGTGCATCTTGGCGTTTCCATCCAGCGTTTATTTTACTAAATATCCTAAAATTCACATAAAAATAGGTGGATGTAAACATACTGACACGGTTATTGAACTAAATCGACATTGATCTGAATGACACTATTGTCTATTTAGAGCGGCTTTACAGCAGAATTTGAATTTGTCTCATATTTGATGAAGTTTGTATCATTGATTCTGTTATTTTCACTGTGAAGCTGCTTTGTAACAATCTGTATTGTATAAAGCGTTACAGAAATAGTGTGACTTAAAGGGTTAGTTCACCCCAAAATGAAATTTCTGTCATTAATTACTCACCCTCATGTCGTTCCACACCCGTAAGACCTTCGTTCATCTTCAGAACACAAATTAAGATATTTTTGATAAAATCCGAGTTTTTTTTTATCCTCCATTGAAAGCAACGAAATTACCACATTCAAGGTCCAGAAAAGAAGTAAAAACATCGTTAAAACAGTCGACGTGACTGCAGTGGTTCAACCTTAATGTTATGAAGAGACAAGAATACTTTTTGCGTGCAAAAACAAAACAAAAATAACGACTTTACTCAACAAATTCGTCTCTCCACTGTCGTTCTGCTAAGCTATTTATGTTGCAGCGCTTCCATGTTCTACATCCGAACGCTGGCTCAGTATTGGCCGACGCTGGTCACATGAGCAGCATGACGTATGCATGTGATGCTGACGCAGAAGCCGGCCAATAATGAGTCAGCGTTCGGATATAAACACAGAAGAGCTGAATTGCATTCACTGCATCAACCGCGTATGAGTCTGAGAGGGAAGAGACAAATTTGTTGAATAAAGTTGTTATTTTTGTTTTGTTTTTTGCGCACAAAAAGTATTCTCGTCGCTTCATAACATTAAAGTTGAACCACTGCAGTCACGTCGACTGTTTTAACGATGTTTTTAGTACCTTTCTGGACCTTGAATGTGGTAATTTTGTTGCTTTCTATTGAGGATAAAAAAACTCTTGAATTCCATCAAAAATATCTTAATTTGTGTTCTGAAGATGAACGAAGGTCTTACCCTCATGTCGTTCCACACCCGTGAGTAATTAATGACATAAATTTCATTTTTGGGTGAACTAACCCTTTAACATGATGCGATGCTAATATATGTGAGAGGAGACACACACCGTAATGTCCAGTCATGACGCATCCAATCCGTGGAGTGAGACGGAACATGTTTGTCATTGTCGACGCATCCAGGAGTGTGTCCTGCACACGGAAAACAGAAAGAGTCACTTACACACACACAGCCACACAGCTCAGCGTAATTTAAGAGCATCTCTGCAGATTTAGAAACACTCAGAAATGCTTTGAGACGCCTAAGCTTGTCAAGGAGTAAACCAGACAGACCAAGAAAAGCTGCTCTTGCAGACTGAAATAAACAAGATTAAACACTCCAGACTCTTTCTCAACTCTGATCTTCAGATGTGTTTATTACCGCAACTTTCTTCTGTGTGACGACCACTGCACAGTCCGTCCCTCTGATGCCCACCGAGGTCAGGCCGCTCTGAGTGATGGCTTTGAAGGCATATTCTGTCCAACATATTCAACATCACATAAACACAACAAAAACTGGACGTTTTGAACGTTCAGAAATAACACTTTAATAACTTAATGAGAACGTTAGCAAAACATTCTTAGAACATGTTGTTGTTAGTTTGGAAGAACTCTTTAAGAAGTCTGTTTCTGGAGATGATGATTTATAGTGACTAATGAAGATGAAGTGTGACCCTAATGACTCCTGGACCTACTTTAATGTCGAAAAAAATAACATTTGATGACTAAAACCACATGCACTGGGTACACACATGCATTCCGCACAATATCACAATTATTCATTAATTAATCTGTCACCAATAGTGCAAAACGATGCATTAGTCCAGTAAACATGAGCTAAAGGCATCTATAATGGTTTAATACTTGATGAAAACCGGAATAATGGCTTATGAAATGGTGAATCTCTTACCGACTTGATATAATCGGCCCTCAGGTGAGAATATGGTGATGTGTCGATCAAACCCAGCATTTGAACCTCGAGACATGATTATAAACACACTTTAGCGACTTTAGCAGCTCAATCCGTCAAATTCGTGATCCTGCAGGTCGAATGTGTTGAGAAGTGCGTCGAGTTGAGAGTGAATAAGCGATTTGAAACTTTCACTTTCTCTTTCATTCCGTCGCGTCATTAAACTCGACGAGGAACATGAACTCACACACACACACCTGAGCCTCGCACACATTCACCTCACAACGATTTGCTCGGAAATCTACAACAAACTACATCTGCATATTTATATGATAAAAGTGACGGATTTTCAGATGGTACCCAGCTAACATAAGAAACATGTTTTGCTAACGTTCCCATGAGCTATAAGTTATGAAAACGTTATTTCTGAATGTTCTCTGAACGTTCAAAACGTCATTTTTTATGAAACACTGCATCATTCTGCAAACTATGAGAACGTTATTTTTGAATGTTCTCTGTACGTTCCGAAACGTTCAAAAAACGTTTAAAAAAAATGTTAGACGAAACATTTCAGAAATAAAACGTTCCTTTTGTGCTAATGTTTTGAGATCATTATTAAAGACCAGATAACATGAACGAACGTTCTCCATTAATGTTGGAAGAACCTTGACAGAACGTTAGCAAAGTTCTGAGAACGTTCCCTGTTAGCTGAGATAAAACCATTGTACTTTGTAATGCACCATGTTTTTTTACGTGACTTCATAAAATACCATAGAATACAATAATGGTAATGTCGAAAAAACACCAAAAACTCAAAAATTTGACTGATAAAGTGTTTCGTGATATTTCTTTGTTATTTAAATGAGGATTTACCTCGTTTAGACAATCTTAAGGAGTCATTTAGGATTTGATTCAAACTGAATGATTCACTCACATAATCGATGCCATGGTGAAGTTGCTGAGGGCGAAGCTTGCAGTGGCGCTGTGACCATATTCCCAATATTGTGTTGGTCCCCATTTTGCTGCCAAAACAGCCCTGACCGGTCGAGGCATGGACTTCACTAGACCCCTGAAGGTGTTCTGTGGTATCTGGCACCAAGATGCTAGCAGCAGATCCTTTAAGTCCTGTAAGATGCGAGGTGGAGCCTCCATGGATCGGACTTGTTTGTTCAGCACATCCCACAGATGCTTGATTGGATTGAGATCTGGGGAATTTGGAGGCCAAGTCAACACCTCAAACTCCTCAAACCATTCCTGAACCATTTTTGCTTTGTGTCAGGACACATTATCCTGCTGAAAGAGGCCACAGCCACCAGGGAATACCGTAAAAGAGTGTACATGGTCTGCAACAATGCTTAGGTAGGTGGTACGTGTCAAAGTAACATCCACATGGATAGCAGGACCCAAGGTTTCCCAGCAGAACATTGCCCAAAGCATCACACTGCCTCTGCCGGCTTGTCTTCTTCCCATAGTGCATCCTGGTGCCATGTGTTCCCCAGGTAAGCGACGCACACGTACCCGGCCATCCACGTGATGTAAAAGAAAATGTGATTCATCAGACCAGGCCACCTTCTTCCATTGCTCCGTGGTCCAGTTCTGATGCTCACGTGCCCACTGTTGGTGCTTTCGGCGGTGGACAGGGGTCAGCATGGGCACCCTGACTGGTCAGCCCCATACGCAACAAACTGTGATGCACTGTGTATTCTGACACCTTTCTATCAGAACCAGCATTAACTTCTTGAGCAATTTGAGCTACAGCAGCTCGTCTGTTGGATCGGACCACACGGGCCAGCCTTCGCTCCCCACGTGCATCAATGAGCCTTGGCCGCCCATGACCCTGTCGCCGGTTCACCACTGTTCCTTCCTTGGACCACTTTTGATAGATCCTGACCACTGCAGACCGGGAACACCCCACAAGAGCTGCAGTTTTGGAGATGCTCTGACCCAGTCGTCTAGCCATCACAATTTGGCCCTTGTCAAACTCGCTCAAATCCTTACGCTTGCCCATTTCTCCTGCTTCTAACACATCAACTTTGAGGACAAAATGTTCACTTGCTGCCTAATATATCCACACACTAACAGGTGCCGTAATGAAGAGATAATCAGTGTTATTCACTTCACCTGTCAGTGCTCATAATGTTATACCTGATCGGTGTACATTGACATTAACCACAGAAAAAAAAACAGTTCATGAGGATCTCCATCAGAAAGACTCTGAGACAGCTGTGCGTTCAGTCAACAGCTCTTTATTAAACAATATCAAGTCAAATATTAAAGACACAGAACTATTCTTTCGACTGTATTGTTTATATATGTTCAGCTACTCTTCGTTTACATTCAAAATGAATATTAGATTCATTCTGCGGTCAACGCTGCATGTATTTATCAGACATACAGGACTTCAGCTCCTCTTTCTCTTATTGCTGGTTTCTGTGGAAGCTTAAAAAAATAATAAAGGTAATTGCGACTTTATACTTCACAATTCTGAGTTTACAGCCAGAATTGTGAGATAAAAGGTCGCAAATACTGTTTTTATTTTTTATTCCGTGGCGGAAACAAGCTTCCATAGGTTTCTTTCCTCTCAAATCAGTTAAATATTATCAATGACAACAATGTGTGCGTGTGGGCGGAGTCTGTGATCAGACCTGCTCTCATTGGCTGCTTTCAGGAAAGTGCAACATGCAGGGAAAGAACACTGACGCTTCCTGTCCAACACACACACACACACACACACACACACACACACGATTGTTCTCTGCAACACATCTTATTAATCAAACACACCTGTGATATCCTGAATATTTCGTGATCAACAGGAAGCGGCTGGTGTTCTGATCCCAGAACAGTCTCAGTGCGTCATAACAGTTTTCAGCCATGTTCACATGAGCATATAAAACACAGCAGAATGTTTCAGAGATTATACATATACAGTAACAGTCAAGAGCACAAATCACATTATTACTTCATCATATGTGCACATTTGTCTTATTATATAGAGTTAATCGTACCACTCACTGAAGTATTGCATTACAATATAGATGTGAATGTTTAAATATTCAAATGACACGTATGAATATTCATGTGTGATGGTTTAGGGGCGTGGTTTGTGATGCGTGACTGGTGTGACGTGTCTCTGCAGTTTGGCTCTTCCAGTTGTGCGTTTTAGTGTGAATTAGTCTGATGGGAATTACATTTCTGAATGTCTGCATTAAAATAGTGAAGCCTGACGAATGTACCGCCTCTATGAGGTTACATAAATGATGTGTTATTCTGAGCATTTCATCTCATTATAATGACTTTATATATGCATGTGTGTGTGTTTAACCCCTGCGAAGTTCATGTAGCTGCGCTGCCACTTTCCTCAGTTCAGCTTCGATCTCCAGCAGCTCCTGAACGAGAGACAGAGAGAGAGTTCATGAATTCAGCAGACATTTTGTTAATGCACTCATAAATGATGACAAAATAAACATTTAGCACAGTTCTCATCCAGGCGGCCTGTAAGGGACCTCAAGATGACCAAAAAGTACTTTAATGATTATTAATATATTGAAATAATCGAACTCTAATCTATACTAAAATGCTAAAAAAAAATCGTGTTTTTGTATATTATTATAAAATAATAATAATAATAATAATAATAAATAATAGACATTTTCCTCAATAACTTTGTTTTAAATTAAAGAAGATACTATTCTTGAAACTTTTGAAATTACAAAACTAATCATGGTTAATTAATTTAATATATAATACTCCCAGTTTCTGCTAAAAAAAATATTTGAAATCAAGCAGCTGTTATGTTTACAGCAGAAATACTCTTAAAATCAGTGTTATTTTATTATCATTGAGACACTATTATAGTTTAGTATTTTTATATTTTCTGTTTTCATTTTAATTTGTTCAAGTTTTAGTAATATTTTGTCATTTTTATTAGTTTTTAAAGTCTATATAAAGTCTATATGTGACCACAAAACCAGTCATAAGTCGCATGGGTATATTTGTAGCAATAGCCAACAATACATTGTATGGGTCAAAATTACTGATTTTTCTTTTATGCCGAAAATCATTAGGATATTAAGTAAAGATCATGTTCAATGAAGATATTTTGTAAATTTCCTACCGTAAATATATAAAAAGTGGATATGCGAGTGGATATGCATTGCTAAGGACTTCATTTGGACAACTTTAAAGGCGATTTTTTTTTTGCACCCTCAGATTCCAGATTTTCAAGTAGTTGTATCTCGGCCAAATATTGTCCTATCCTAACAAACCATACATCAATGGAAAGATTATTTATTTTTCATATGATGTATAAATCTCAACTTTAAAAAAATGACCCTTATGACTGGTTTTGTGGTCCAGCGTCACATACAGACTTATAGTTAGACTAAATAGTTTTTTTAAATTAATTTTTTTTATTATTTTTCCACAAAATTATGAACTGTTTTCAACACTGATAATAATCAGAAAGGTTTCTTGAGCAGCAAATCATCATATTAGAATGATTTCTGAAGGATCATGTGACACTGAAGACTGGAGTAATGATGCTGAAAATTCAGCTTTGATCACAGGAATAAATTACACTTTACTATATATTCACATAGAAAACAGCTGTTTTACATTGGAATAATATTTCAGATTTTTTACTGTATTTTTGATCACATAAACGCAGCCTTGGTGAGCAGAAGACACTTTTAAAAACATTTTAAAAAAAATAATTATTCCCAAACTTTTAACTGCCAGTGTATAATACTATCATTACATTTTTTAAATGACAAAAAAATATTAACTAGAGAAATATTAGTACTGTAATGTCACTTTAACATTTAAGAACAATTATATAATAATAATTTTATTCTACAGTAAAATTGTAAACCTCATATTTATGGCTGTCTTAATTTCTATGGCATTAGTTGCTCTGAGCCACTGAAAACACCGCTTTCTGAACACTCTGAACACACAGCGCATATATTTATTTTATTAAAACTCATGCAGCCCTACTAGATCTGTGATAGACATTGGCAAAAACATGCCACACATTTGGGAATCAGAAATGTACCTCATCTTCATCCTCCTCCTCCTCACGCTGTCTGTCCTCCTCTTCCTCTCCGTCTCTCTCGAACTGTCGTGTGGCTTCATCGCTGGCGTTCTCCATCTCCCGCTTCTGCTGCGGCTCCTTCCCGTCCTTCTCTGGACTCTCTTCCTCCTTCACGCGCTCCATCTTCCTCACCAGTTCCTGCAGCTCCTCCTGCTTCTCCTCCTTCTCCTTCTGTTTGCTCCAGCCGGCGGTGTCGTTCATCTGCTCCGCCAGCAGCTCCTTCAGCTCCTTCTCCACCTTCTCCTTCTCCACCATCAGCTCCAGCTCGCTCTTCCTCTTCTCCTCCTCCTCCTCCTCGCTCTTGGTGCGTTTCTTCTCCAGTTGTTTTCTCTTCAGCTCCTTCAGCAGCTCCTCCAGCTCCTCGTCTTGTCTCCTCTGGATCTCCGTCTCTCTGATCTCCTCATCCAGGTCTCGCTCATTCTGCTCCTTCTTCTTCATTGCTTCCTCCTCATCTTCATCCTCGTCATCCTCCTCCTCCTCCCATGTGTCGTTGAGCTCATACTCGTCTGTCTCGCGAGAGTATTTGCGCTCTCTATCTTTCTCTGCAGAAAAACAGACGTGTATCAGATGTGTGTGTTTTACTAATCTCACATAACTGGATTAAAGGCTCGTTCACACCAAGGATGATATCTAAACGGTTTTATTAAACATCGTTCTAACTCAAAGTGATTAATAGAGTTCACACTATGTCATTGGAATCACTTTCAGAGCAATTTTTTTCCCACTGACGATGAATGATAAAAACATTGACAGCCAATCAGAAAAGACTTTAAAGAGCTTGAGCATTTAAAGCGGCAGACTACAACAAACGGCTGGTAGGAACTACAACGAGCTTCTTCCTGGGTTAGTGACATCACAAACCCCATAATTTACATAAACCCCGCCCCCGAGAACACACAACAAAGGAGGTGAGGCCATGTTGGGCTGCTTTAGAGAAGAGGAAGAGTTGTTGTAGTAGAGTGTTGTTGTCATGCCGTCATTTTACGCCGGACTGCTTCACAAACGAGGGTCAATTCAACACTGGATTTGCACAAAAGATTAACATGACGGCACATGCTAGTCGATGAGTTGAATCAACTCCACAGCAACTACATAAATTTATCCACTAGCCATTCAGAAACGTCTAAAAGTTGTAACTTCTTCCCGAGTCCCTCCATCAGTGTCGACTCCGGTTTGAACAATGTAAGGCTGAACACCGTTACTGACAATCCTCATTTTGGCTGCGTGAGATTCTCCAGCTTTGTTGTTGTTGAACGACCGAAGCACGAGCTGTTAAAGCTCCGCCCTCTTCTGGAGCAGCAGCTCATTTGCATTTAAAGGGACACACACAAAAACGGCGTGTTTTTGCTCACACCCAAATAGGGGCAAATTTGACAAGCTATAATAAATGATCTGTGGGGTATTTTGAGCTGAAACTTCACAGACACATTCTGGGGACACCAGAGACTAATATTACATCTTGTGAAAGGTAAAATTAACTTCTAAATTCAATTATAAAATTATTTTTCAATTATTTTTCTACTCCAATTCATTTTTGAAATATAATCATTTACACAGTTACTGTCATAACTTGTTTTCATGACAAATTTGTTGAGAGATTACACGTAAACTGCATAGATCATCTGTTCTTCTTCTGCACTTTTTCCTGTTGTGGCGGTTAGCAAACAGCATTGCATTACCGCGTGCGCCCCCTTCTGGATTGGAGTGTGGGTTCGCCTGTGACTGACTGTATTCGTCGTCTGACTGCATGCACTGAACCGTGACGTCTGTACCGTACGGTTCGGGATGAATACATGTACCGTTACACCCCAAAATTGGCTTAAAAATAGGTGGACGTAAACATAGCTACTGACACAGTTATTGAACTGAACTGAATCAACAATGAAGTGAATCGATCTGAATAATGTCAGCAAAATGTGAATTTGCCTCATATATTAGACAAGATTGTGTTATTTTACTGTTTATTAAGGTCCTTCTGACTAACATAAATAATCAAATGACAGTTAATTGTTTTGTCACGAGTGTTTCACTGACCGTGTTCTGCCAGCTCCTGTAATTCTCTCAGCAGACCCTCGTGTCTCTCTTGAGCGTTCAGACCATCATCTATGAACAAAACCAGCACACAATCACTGCTTACAGCTTCAGGGGAAAGATGCTGTTCGCTGGGATCTAGACCAACTAGTTTAACATTCAGATAACACACTGAATAGTAGTTGATTTTGAGATACTATCAGTGACAGGCTCACCCGTCTTCTGTGGGTCACAGCCGTTAGTTCTGACACTGGCATCTTCAGGGTCGCAGTCAGCCGTGCGCTAGTGTACAGACAAACACACGGGTTAGTTTACATACACACAAACACAGTGAGAAGAAAGGAATCATCTTGAACACGTCTCTGACCTGCTCGTCTGGCAGAGGGAAACATCTCACTGAAGAGGAGAGCAGAAATACAAAAAGAAATTAAACATCAAACAGGAAAAAATTTTTAGATGTGGGCGTGGCTCTCATAAATAGAGGCGGAGTTTGCAGTGCATTGTATGAAATGGGCAGGTTTAAGTGAACCAAATTATTAAACATTACAAGGTCAAAACATACGCATGGATGAACTGCTCATGATTAAACCTGATTCTGTATCATTTAACATTCATCAGGAATTTATCACACCTGTGCAACATAATAATGAAGAGACAATATGACATGAATATTATTATCTTTTGTTGCCCTCTGGTGAACATGCATTAAAAACGCATTTCATTAACAAGTTAATCATCGCCATTAGCGTTTATTAAGCGTCAATACTGAAGAAACTATGGAAGTCCATTTCCGCCATAATCATGCTTTTGTAAATCATAACTATGACATAAAAAGTCTAAATTGACTCAGTATGTCATAATTTCAACTTTTTAAGTCAAAATATTTGTCATAATTTCGTTTTTTTTCTCCTCATAATTTCGAATGTCATAATTATGACTTAGCATGTCAATTTCAACTTTTATTTATATCATAAATAACACGTAGTATGTTATAATTTAGATATTTTATGTCATAAACGCCATTTATCAAAGATTTTCTTTTTCTTAAATGGGCTTCCACAGACGGCTGGTGCAGCCCTACATGAACGCGCGCGCGCGCCCGCGGCTCCTTTCACCTGACGGAGGGCAAATAATCCTGCAGATTACCGCAGAACAGCTATTCCTGTCTCACCTGATGAGCTCAAATGAGGCACTTAAAAACTCCACAGCGCATTAATAAATGCAACAGCGGTTTGATCGTCAGGTGAACAGTATTATGTAACACGATCAGGTGTGAATTAACGTTCATACATCCAATATCACCTCAGATCTGCATCGAAACGATTCAATATACCAACGTGAAATAAACAGAACATTTCCATCAACGTCTAATACACAACTTAATCTCTCCAATGTAGATTTCTACTCACCTCCTGCATAGAAAACACACACCGCCGTCCAGAACGTCAACACACGCATCATACACACACACGGGCGCGCGCAGAGCAGAAGAGATGAAGATGATGGTGATGATGAAGATTAAAATGACTTGATCACGTCTGTTTGTGATGAGACTACAGTAAAATCCACCTGGAGGACATGATGAGCTCTGCGCGCTCCCGCTGCGTGCCTGCGCTCAGATAAAGCCTGTGCGCGTGTCCGTCCGCGCTCAGGGCTGTTTTGGAGAGATTATTTAATT